>PVJI01009463.1:0-65341 GCA_004026765.1 Micronycteris hirsuta | reverse complement strand
GACAGTGGCCCCGAACCCTGCATCAATACATTTTTTCTCATTAGTCTTACAACGAAACAATGTTAAGTGAAACGATGTTGTTCGAGGATCTGCAGTACTAGAACTTGAATGTCTGCATGTGTCTTGACATTTGTATTCTAGAGAGTGTATGCACATTCTGTTGATGCTTAAATTTAAAACACTTGTAGGAGTAAAGAAGTCCCTCGCCAATATAAAAAGCCATCTCTTGAGTTCTTTAAGAAAAAAAGTATTAGTAACCTGATAATTCCTTTTTATTTTTTAACCAAAATATTTTGGCATGATGAAGTGTATTAGATTCATAGGAATTCATTCATAAAGGAGTAAATTTGTCACCATTGGAGACACTCAGAATTATGTTTTACAGATCTCGAATTCAGGTCAAGAGAAAATACTTTAAATTGAATTTGAACAGTGTCAGAATTGATAGACAGCCCCAGTTTTTCATCACATTGGAGTGTAATATTCATGGGCAATTATCCTTGAAGGGGACAATGCTAATAAGAATGGTTCTTTTCTGGAAAATGATTAATAAATTGGTTGTATCCCTTTATCCTGCTCATTTAATAAATGAAAGTGCTAAGGGGAGCAGGTTGGATTTGATTTTTTTCCCCAAAATCTGCTTTACTTAATTACTTTACATAAAATCCACTGATTTTTGAGTGTCATTTGATGAGTTTTGACAATTATATAGTTTTGTAACCACTATCACCACAATAATGATGTAGAACATTTCCATCATCTCAGAAAGTTCTCTTGTACCCCTTTATAGTTGGCTTAGCTTGAGCTTCTCTACTAAATTACTGTAGACTGGGTGGCTCACACAACAGACATTTATTTCTCAGTTATGGAGACTGGGAAGTTCAAGATTAATATGCCCGCGGATTCAGTGTCTAGTGAGAGCCTTCTTCCTGGTTTGCAGGTGGCTGTCTTCTTGCTGTATGTATGATGGAGAGAGAGCATCTCTCTCAAGTCTGTTATTAATCTCATACATGTGGGTTCCACCCTCATGACCTAATTATCCCCCAAAGGTACTATGTCCAAGTACTGTTGCATTTGGGATTAGGATTTCAGCGTATGAATTTGGGGGGCACGCAAACAGTCAGTCGCACTAGTCAGATCTCTTCTATTACCTTCTGTTTCTGGCAATCACTGATCTGCTTTCTGTCACGTGTAGAGTTGCTGTTTCTAGAATTGAATCAGACAGTACAATATTTTGCATGTGGCTTTCACTTAGTATGCTTTTTAGATTTGTGTTCTTGTGTGTTTCAGTAGTTCATTTCATTGCCAAGGCATATCCCTATTTATTTTCCAATAAACGAACATTTGAGTTGTTTCCAGTTTATGGACATTATCAGTAAAGTGGCTTTGAACATTCATGTTCAATTCTTTTGTTGCCATATGTTTAATTCTCTTTTAAGTACACAGGAGTGTGATGCTGGTTGTATGGTGTTTGTTTAACTGTATATAGGGTATTGCCAGAAAGTTTTTTAAAGTGGTTGTATCATTTTATACTCTCATCAGAAATATATGTGAGTGCCAGTTGCTCCCACAAACTCACTTGTCAGTCTTGTAAATTTTAGCTATTTTGGTGAGGATGTAGTGGTATCTCATTATGGTATTGATTTCGTAACATCTAATGGTGTTGAGTATATTTTCATGTACTTAACTGGCCATTCATGTGTCTTCTTTGAAGTCTGTTAAAATCTCTTGTCCATTTAAAAATGGGATTGAGTTGTAGAAGTTATTTGTATATTCTGAGTACTGAATTTTGATGAATGATTTTTATGTCCGACATGAGGGATATTGATCTGTAGTTTTGTTTTCTTGTAATGTCTTTGTCTAGTTTTGGTATTAGGGTAATAATACTGGCTTCATAAAATGAATAGGGGAATGTTCCCTTCTTTTTTCTGTAAGAGCCTGTGGAGAATTGGTATGATTTCTTCCTTAAATGTCTGGTGGAATCACCAGTGAAGCCACTTGGGCCTAAAGTTTTCTTTATAGGATATTTAAATACATTTTCTTTATAGGATTTGACTTTCAAACCTGATTCTTTTCAGTTTTCCCTACTAAAAAGTGAGTGCCTTCTTTTAGTTAGCCAACTGCTAATGAGTTTCTTAGAGTAGGGTTCTTGCTTGCAGATGTTAGGAGGCAAGAATTGATGTGTATTTAGAATTATTTCTGGGGAAGTGAGTTGAGGTGAATGGTGGGATAGGCACAGAATTTTACAGTCCCTTGTCTGGTATATACTGAAAACAATTTTTTTTTTTTGATCCTCCATGACACCCTTCTGACCCTCACAAAAACCTAAATGCTGTGTGGAAGTTGAAGAAAGGTTGAGAAAGTAGAATATTTGCAAGGCTTTCTCTCGTTTCTAATAGCACTGGCCTATATTGCTTACCTTTCGTATTTAGATCTGCTTTGTCTCCTAATAAAGTCTTTATTGGATTCACTATTTAAAAAACTTTCTATTATGGAAATCTTAAATATGTACAGGAAACCATGTAGACATATGTCCCAGATTCAACTATTATCAATATAATGGAGACTTTGTTTTATCTATTTTCTCATAGCCAGCTTCCCACCATGTTATTTTGAAGCAAAGAGCAGCTTGTGTGTTTGTGTGTTTAAAAGATTAAAGATGTTAAAAACATAGCATGGTACCATTATCACACTAGGAAAATAGTTCCTTAATATCAAATATCCTGAGTTCATATTTCCCTCATTGTTTCAAATTTTTTATAGTTGCTTTGCTTAAACACTGCATTTAGTTGATAAGCCTCTTAAGTCTCTTTTCTGTAGATTCCTTTTTTTTCTTTGCAATTTATTTGTTCATGTTTGTTTGTGCAGTGGAATTTGCTGTGTTGTGGAGTTTACTGACTCTATCTCTGTGGTAGTGGTGAACGTGTCTCCTACATTTCCTTCCCTGTTGTTAGATCTAGAGCAGCGATTTCCAACCTTCTTCATCTCATGGCACACATAAACTACTGAAATTCTGCAGCATACCAAAAAAAATTTATTTTTGACAATCTGACAAAAAATAGGTATAATTTCAATATTTTTACAAAAAATAATAATAGTAATTACTTACCCTTTTTGCTCCAAAGTAACTTAAAAAAACCAGGTACCTATACTTGTTTATAAGACAGCGGTTTTCCACTGGTGTACTGCAAGAATTTTTAAACCATTCAGTACCTGACTAGTCAGGGGCACTGACCTCTTTTCCTTTGGACTGTCAAATAAAAAAATGACAGCAGCTAACACAATAGCCGTTTGGTGTAAATGAATCAAAATTATACCGATTTTTTTGTCATATCAGCAAAAAAAAATTTTTTTAATGTGCTGCAGAATTTTAGTAATTAGTTTATGTGTGCCATGAGATGAAAAACATTGAAAATTGCTGATATATCGCATCAGTTTTTCACCCAGTAGTCTTAGTCATGGTGCCTTGCTGCCTTTATGAAGGTCCCATTGCTAGAGAGTGAAGACTTCAGGATTCTGTTTATGCAGAACCTGAGGTACTACTTAATTCGTTCCTGGGCAAACAGTCTTAAGTCAGACAGATCTTTACTTCTGGTGTGTGTTATATCTAATTGGAAATTAGATTTAGGAAATCTGTTTCATTGTGTATCATAGTTGTTCCTGAAAATACATGAAAGGAATATTGGACAATCTTTTAAGAACATTTATTAGGACTATAAACTAGATATTCAATATAAGTATATTATTTAGTAATGGTTATATACTTAATACTAATAAACCTTTTAAAGAATTTTTCTTAATTGGCTAAATTAACTGAGGCTTTTTGGAGTCATTTTAGCATTCAAAGGTTCTTCTAAGAGCAATATAAAGTGCAACTTGGGATACCCTGTTTCCCTGGTGAAATTTGTTTTAGCAAGCATATAATTTAAAGACCTTAGAATTATATCCAGAGTTACTGTCATCTAGTTCATATTTTTCTTATTGATGTTTTAAAATTGTGAACAACAAATGCTAGAGAAGATTATTTTTTTTAATGATTCCTTGCTTTTCCATGTTGGAAGTGCTTTGTGGCTGAACCACTTTGTATGAAATTCTAACAGGTCAAGTTTGCTTTGAAATTCTGCATTACTTTTTCTTTCTTGGCTTTACTAATGCATTCACTTTCTCAGAAATTCTGTTTTGTTGATAGTGATCTCAAATAGCAGTTTCTTCTCAACTTCCAGGTAACATGACTGGAAAATTCTTCAGTGCATTTGTAATGGCACTTAATACTTTCCACTGAATTTCATTGCCAGTTAGTTCTCTTCCCAAACCTCTCAAACCAGCTTTTGAGCTAAAAACTTACTCCTTTGCTAGCTCACCTATCCAATTTATAAGTATTTTGAAGACTGTAGATTGTGCCTCTGTAAGAAAGTGGCCTCTTTAGCTGAGTTTTATGGATTTGCAGATACGTACGTTCTCTCAGGTTGTCCCACATCCTTAATCGGCCTGTCACGTTTAGGAAGAGTGGTAATTGTACGGACCCGAGATGTGTACTTCCTTCCTTCCTTGTCCTTCACAGCTGTGCTTTGTTGAACATGATAGTTTGAACCTGGAAGATACCAACTCATGTTCTTTTATTCCTCACTTCTATAGACTTTAAAATGCCATGCTTTATTTCTAGAGTGGCAATTTTTTAACTTAAAAAAATTGACATGGTGATTTACTTTATTTTTTGAGATCATAATTAAAGCAAAAAAAGTTCCAAAATTTAAGAAATTTACATAAAATAGAGAGCAGAGTGCATATATTTGTGCCAAGAACAACTCCAAATTTTTAACTAGTGATTAACACCAACTGATTGCCAGTGATCCTTAGTTTTTAGTTGGTCATAGTATTTATAGTTATACATTTGAATTTTAATCCTTATTGTGAGAATCAATTACAAAGCTTGCAAAAGCAGCACAGGGTTATTGAAAGTAAAGCAGTTTCAACTTGAGGCTTTGGCAGCCTATGCTGATAGAGAGGTAGCAGTGGGGCCTTACCAGTTTTGCTGTTTGTGGTCTGTTTATAGCCAGTTCCAGCTCTTCACCCCCATTCAGTTGAGAGAACCACATTGTTCCTTTGGGAAGAAGTTTGCTTTCTAATGTTAAATTGAAACTTTGACCTAATGTTCTGTAAGAAGTAAATCAGAGGTAGACAAGGAAATGTATAGCAACTATTAACCTTTTTGATGAGCTCTCAGCATAAATTATGTACTATATATAAAATATCTCAATGTACTCTTAAATATGAGAGCAGCACATAATCGTTTTTGACTTTAGGAAAATACTGTTAAGTATTTGATACTTTGCTACCATAGAATTAAAAGGACTTCTGGGTTGTAATTTACACTGTTTTCACTCTTAAAGAGATCTAGATTATGACTACATGTTCATACAAAAGGAAACAAATGCATGCATAGATACATAGCCAGCCCAAGTCACATATGTGCATATTAAATCAATATGGGTAATGTGACTGAAGAACTGAAGTTTGAATTTTATTTACATTTAGAAAAACTGAAGTAGTTTTGTCAGTATGGATGCAAATACGAATGGAAAATGATTTTTTTGGCATTTGATTCTGTTTTTGGAAACTTTATGTTTGGAACATCTTGTATATGTGAAGCTACTTTTGGTTGTAAATTTTATAAAATCTCTTAAGTGATTGTTTTTAAATACACACTTAGTGTCTAAATTAAAATGTTCTGTGGGTGTAAAATACACAGGATTTCAAAGACACTATGAAAGAATGTGAATATTTAAAATATTGAGTTGAAATGACTACTGGATATATTGGGTTAATAAAATATCATTAAAATTATTTGTTTTGTGAATTATCTGAATTCACCTGATAATATATTACATTGAAATTTAACTGTGTTGTACATTTCCTGGGAAGTTTCCTTTTTTTGCATGCAAATAGCTCACCCAGCTAAATCTGTATACCATTGAAGTTGCTTGTTCTTTATATTTTCACCATTTGCAGCACATGTTGAAATAGTGTTGATTTTGCTATATGTACAGTTAAAAGGTGCCTTGTAATGTGGAGGTAAAGGCTTTGCAAATCAAATAAGCTAGCCTTTTTTTTTCTTTCTGTAAAGAGATTACAAATTCATTAATGGGGGTTTGTAATCTTTGTTCTGAGAATAGTGGTTACATGGATAAAGTATTATCCCACTATTGACCAATAATGTGGTACTCCTCAGTGGACCGGCTGTCTCCTGGGAGAGGAGGGACTTTTGTTGCATTGAACATGGTGTGTGTTCCTTAGACTGGAAACTGGCACCTAGTAGGCAGGATTAAGGGGAGAGCCTCTTAAAAATGTCGATGTGGGAGCAGCATTTTTAACTTGTTGCTACATGGGGTGAAGCAAGGAAGAAGTCCAGACGTGCTACATTACTTCTGAGACTAGGTGTTTTTTTGTTTAAGAACAGAGACTTCAGCTTTAGAACAGCTACTGTTCACATGTAGCTGTTCAGGTTAAAGGCTTAATTGAGATAGAGGCCATACTTAGTATTGCTGTTTATCTGTACGTATAGCGGGAAATCTTACTGGTATTCTTGGTCCTATTATAGAGGGAATGAGAAATCCACTATGTATTTGAACATCCGTTGTAACCGTTTTCACATGATTATAATGGGGAGAATGGGGGTGGTGTGTGGTGTGGGAAGTAACTGAAATTTTGCTTTAGTTGTGATCCTTTAGAAAAAGTCTGTAATGCAGGAATTCAAGTAATGTGTTTTCTTTTTAAAATTCTAGGTGAGAATTATGAAGATGATGACCTAGTAAACTCTGATGAGGTTATGAAGAAAGCATGTCCAGTACAGATTGTTCTTGCTCATGAAGATGACCATAACTTTGAGCTTGATGAAGAAGCTTTGGAGCAGATATTGTTACAGGAGCACATTCGTGATCTTAACGTAGTAGTGGTGTCCGTGGCAGGAGCTTTTCGTAAAGGGAAATCATTTCTCCTGGACTTCATGCTTAGATATATGTACAACAAGGTGAATAGTGTCTTTTAAAATTGAACCCAGTTAAAAACAACAAACTACCAACCAACCAATCTCATTTAAAAACTAATAGAAAAAATAAACAGTGAGAGCTGTAATTTTACTTTTACAAAAATATAGTTCTTGATAAGACTTCTCAGTTATGACAGTAATGTTTGCTTGATCTCTTAATTCTTCTTTAGCTTCAGAATTCCTTTCTGCTTATAGTACAAGCTGATGCATACGATTGAGCATCTGTGTTCCAGGCATTGTAGTTCTAATGTAAGATGTCTGAGTATTCGCTGAAGTCCCTGAAGTGTCCCGTTTAACTCTCCCTTTTTGTTACTTCCTCACACCTTCCCTTCTTGGTCACTTTTGCAACAGTGGGTGATGCAGCCTGAGAGAGACTTTTGTAAAAGTGCAGCTGTGCTCCTCAATTAAGTCACCTCCACTGACTGTTATTCTTGGAGATAAAGTCCAGTTCCTTACAGTTGCTTCCATGGCCTTCCGTGTTCTAGTCTCCTCTCTTGCCTTTGTTTGTGAGTCTCTGGTTTTTGTAGTTCCTCGAGTGTGTCCTGTTACTTCTCACATGTTGCTCTGCTCTTGGCTGATCTTTCCATAGGAGGCTTCCCCTGATGTCTAAGCTGTCATGTCCTCCTCCCAACTCTCAGCGAAACATAGGTCATGTGTTTCGTTGATACTGCTTTTTTTTGTTTGTTTGTTTGATATAACTTTTTTCTTATTTTTTTGGCTAGTTTAACCTCTGTCAGGAGTTGGCCTTATCTTGAATACCATTCTCCTGCACCTAGCATGATAATTGGCGCATAGTAAGCACGTATTTTATATTTTGGCCATTGATCTCCCTTTCTCTACACACTTTCACTTTTTGATGGTACCTGACAATTGTTACTTCCCTCCAAACACCTCCCCCGCCTCCAACTTAGACTTTTCCCAGAAAAAAAAGCAAAAAAAAAAATTTTTTTGACTTGAATTAGAATGTTTATTTTGTAACAGTTGAAAGTTGGACAGAGGGAATGGGACTTTGATAGGAATCAGGAGGGAATTGGAACAGAGCGTTTAGTGGGAAGGGCTTTTCAGAGGGTGTTTGACATTTAGAAGCACATGGGTATGCTAAAAGTGACACGGACAGAATTGTGTAGTTGTCTAACAGCCGTCAGGGTGCTTACCTGTATGAGCTCTGTGTAAATCTGTGATTGGGCATGCATCTGCTTTTCAGATAGTTCTTTTCACAGGGGCCTCTTCAGGCATGTTGTTCATATTAACACTATTTACATGTATCAGAAATTGAGAAGGATACAGTATTTTAAAGTTTTCCCATTTAGACTTGATTTTTTCCCCCAGAGTTTCATATCTGAAATAGAGGGATGTATAAATCATGGTGTATTCTTATAAATGAACACTGTGCATTTAAAGTTGATAAAGAATTCCTGTATTTTGAGATCTAACTCCTTAAGTTAGTTTGTATATATTGTATCTATGTCTCTCGGAGCTGTTAACTGCAAATGTATTTGATTTCAAGTAGGTCACAGACCGCAGAATGTTAGAAGAGGAAGGAGGCTTACTTAGATCACTTGTATAGCAGTGACAGATAAGTTCCACCTCAGGTGCCACTTCTGATTCCATCTCCAATCAATCATTCGGGGCTGTTCAGAGGTGGAATAGCAGCCCACACATGTGTTTGTATTTGCGGTCTCTAGCTAATAGAATTCCCCCCTCTGCTAGGGAAGCCACTGACGTCATTGCAGGAAAGGTTAATGTGGGTCTGAGTGAGGTTACATACCTAGTTAGTAGATTCTAAGTTGAAATATCTTTATTAATTTTTATTCAGAAGGTTTCCTTATAGAATTCCTGATATAAGTAATCATACTTTCTTAATTGAAAATTTCATTAAACAATGTCTGATTTTGGGATAACATGCCTGTACTAGTTTAGTGCTAGGACATGCTTTTCTTCAGATGAAACGAGAATAACAATGGAATTCTTTATTATCTTTTTGATGTCCATGAATTAGTAGTTTTGACTCCTCTTTGATTTCTGATATTATTAATTTGTCTTTTCTCTGTCTCAAATCAATTTTGTTGATCTTTTTAAAGGATCAGCTTTTGGTTTCGTTGATTATTTTATCCTATTGATACTCTGTTATCTTTTCCATTTTATTGATTTCTGCTCTACTTGTATTCTGCTTGCTTAGGTTGTATTGCTCTTAGTTTCTTAAGTTGGAAATTTGGATGATTGGTTTTAGATCTTTTGTCTTTCCTAATATGTGAACCCAGTGTTATAAATTCTCTAAGCAATGCTTTTTCTGCATTTCACACATTTTCATAAGTTGTATTTTTATTTTCTTTTATTTCAAAATATTAAAAAATTCCTATTGAGACTTCTTTGAACTCATGTTATTTAAAAGTGTATTATATAAATGCTAGTTATTTTGGGGTTTTCCAGCCCCAGATTATTTCCAGATCAGATGTTATTGGGTTCTAGTTTAATTCCATTGTAACTATTTCTCTAAATTTCTTTCAGGGCTCAGAATGTGATCTGTTTTGGTGAATGTTGTATGTGAGTTTGAGAGGAATATCCTGTTATTGGATGAAATGTTTTGTAATTTCAATTAAATAGTTCAGTGCAACTATATCCTTACTGATTTTTTGTCTCCTGGATCTGTCAATTACTGATTGAGGAGTGTTGAAGTCTCCAAGTAATATAATACTGGGTTTGTCTATTTCTCCTCACAGTTCAGTATCTCCCTCACGTATTTTGACGCTTTGTTGTTAGTTGGCATACATGTTAAGGATTGTTAGGTTTTCTTAAAGAATTGACTCCTTTATTATATATAATACAACTCTTTATCCTGATCATTTCTTTATTCTGAACTCAGCTCTGTCTGAAATTAATATAGCTACTCTAGCTTTTGTTTGATTAGTTTGCATGGTATATTGTCCTCAATTTCTTTACTTTTAACCTACCTGTGTCTTTATATTTAAAGTGGGTTTTTTGTAGACAACAAATAGTTGGGTCTTTTTTTTAATCTACTGTGGCAGTTTCTGTTTTTTAATTGGTTTATTTAGATCATGCATATCTAAAGTGATTATTGATGTAGTTGGGTTCGTATCTCTTATGTTTGCAACTATTTTTGTTTGTTGCACTTGTTCTTTGTTTTTTAAATCTTATTCTTTCTTTCTTTGCCTTTTATAGTTTTTGTTTTTTTAAATATTTCATTTATTTATTTTTAGAGAGAGGGGAAGTGAAGGAGAAGGAGAGGGAGAGAAATATTAATGTGAGGTTGCCTCTAGCACGCCCCATACAGGGGACCTGGCCCGCAACTCTTTGGTTCGCAGGCTGGTGCTCAATCTGCTGAGCCACACCAGCCAAGGCTATTTATTTGTTTTTAGAGAGAGGGGAAGAGAGGGAGGGAAACATTAATGTTTGAGAGAAGCATCAGTTGGTTTCCTCTTGCACACCCCCAACCAGGGACATGGCCTGCAACCCAGGCTTGTGCCCTGTCTGGGAATCAAAGTGGTGACCTTTCAGTTTGTACGATGACCCTCAACGCACTGAGCTACACCAGTCAGGGCACCTTTTATAGTTTTAATACTTTTTGTACCGCTCACGAGTTTTCTCGTGTTTCGCGCGCCATCTGTTAAGGGCCACATTGCGAGATAATTTAATTAACGTGCAGTTTGCCCCAAAACCTGCGGTTCCTGGCGTATGTCTTAGAGATTTCTGTGTGGTATGAAATGTGTTAATTGAGCATTTTATGATTCCATTTTCTCTTGTCTCTTAGGATATCCATTATATTTCTTAATTTTTTTTTTACTGGTTACCTGGAGTTTGCAGTATACATTTACAACTAGTCTAAGCTTACTTTAGAATAATGGTATTCTAAATGCTAGTGCAGGTACCTTATGACAGTATTCCCAGTGTATCCCCCCCATCCTTTGTAACATTGCTGTCATTCATTTCTTCCATCTGTATACCGTAATTACCCAATTCATTGTTGCTGTTAGCACTTTGAACACACAGTTGTCTATTAGATCCATTAAGAACATAAAGAATAAAAGATTTTATTTTTACCTTCTAGTCCTTCTCTGACTTTTTTTTTAATATTTGTCTGAGTTTCTGACCTATATTATTTTCTTTGTCTTTGAAGAACTTTTTAACATATCTTGTAAGGCAGATGTACTGGTAACAAGCTCCCTCGGTTTTTGTCTGAGGATGTCTGTTTCCTCTTTATTTTGGTAGGATAACTTCACTGGATACACAATTCTATGTTGGTGACTATTTTCTTTCAGCACTTTAACTAATTCACTGCACTCTTGTCCTGTTTGTGTAGTTTTTGATGAGAAGTCCAAAGTAGTTTATATCCTTGTTCTTCTGTGGGCAAAGTATTTTTGTCTCTGGCTTTTTTCAGAATTTTCTTTTTGTCTTTGTTATGTTGCAGTTAGACTGTGATATGCCTCGTGCAGATTTTTTGCTATTTATCCTTTTGGGTGGTCTATTCCGTCATTCTTTTTTTTTCTCCTATGCATTTCATTTTGGGAAGTTTTATTGACATATCTTCAAGTTCATTTTCTTGGTCATGTCCAGTCTGTGGATTTACGCATCAAACAAAGTATTTGAAACTGTGAGAGATGTTAATTCAACTATAGTGTTTTTATTTTATTGTTCAAATACATTTGGCTTCATTCCCACCCACCCCCAGCCACCCCCAGTTGACACCCTTGATCCTGCCCCCTTTTGGTTTTTGTCCATGTGTCCTTTATAGATGTTTCTGAAAACCCTCTCCCTTTTCCCCCCATTATCCCCTCCCACCTCCCCTCTGGTTACTGTCAGCCCCTGTGTTTTTGATATCTACTTTCTGTGTCTGTATGTTTAACTACTCTAGGTACCTCATATAAGTAGAATCATACTATATTTGTTGTGACTGGCTTATTTCATTTAGCCTAATGTCTTCGAGGTTAAGGACACCTTTTAACCAGAACATTAAAAAAAAAAAAACTATTCTTTGTTTGTTTGTACCTAAGTTCATAGAGTTGTCCTCTGTCTGAACTTGTGAGTTGGGTTATTCATAATGTCATCTCTTTGTCCAGCCCCAAAAGGGGGGAGTTGGACAGGGGGGTGGGTAAGATGTTAGACAATTTTAAACTGTTTTTAAGAGAGTCTAATGTTTCTTAATATGCTCTAGGACTTGTAGAGAGAGTATTTACATATTCAGATAAGATTGGGCACGTTCAGGGTGGCAAGGCTATACAGTGTATTTATATATTCAGATGAAAACACTGCATGATGCTTGGCGATCAGAATATGTGTACCACTCATTCTTCATTCTGTCCACGAATTTGGGTTTTGAGTGTTAATCTGTCTCCTGCATTAGGTCCTGGTTTTACACCGGTAAGTTTCAGCTGTAGGGGATCTCCTTTTATTGTAGTGTTACTGAGTCTTTAATTTCATACTTCTTGTCTCTTCCTCCTATCCGTGATGAGTTGTTACAGCTTCTGGATGGGCCTTTATTCTGCCAGCCTTCCCATTGTTGGGGTCGTAGGCCTGCAAAGCAGGGAGGTCTTTGTGCTTTGATATATGGAAACCCGGCTGGACCACCAGCCCTGTGTTTAAAGTTTACCTAGCTATTGTTTCACTTTGTTTCTAGGGAATATTATCTTTTCTGTGGTGAAGTGAATTTGTTTATTATTTAGAGTAGGTAGGGATTCTTCATTATTGCTAATTATGTTACATTGGGAAGCTTATACTATAAGATTTGACTACATTTAAAGTACAGGTGTTTTCAGATTGCTTTTTGAAATTGAAGTTTATTTTGTAAGAATTTTCTCTTTTTATTTTACAGGAGGAATAAGGTTATTTCAAATTTTAAGGCTGTTTTGGGTCTCCCCAGTAGTAAATGGCACCAGGTTACTGTTTTTCAAGTTCTAGGTTTGCTTTTAGAAAATTAACACAGCAGACAGTATCTGCTATGGTGAGGCTTCTCGAATTCACTAGAATGCTCTTTGAGGGCAGGAATATTCTTGTTCACTGCTGTATCCTTAGAACCTAGAACAGTGACTGGCAGATAGGGCTTCAGTACATGTGTTGAATGAATATGAATGTATTTTATGAAAGTTAATCAGTATTCAATATATTAGAAAAAGAGCAGACTTAAGTTTTTGAGATACCAAAACTTACTAATTTTGGTTAGCTACATTCTCCAGTTTACCTTTTTGTCCTTTTATTGACTAATAACTTTAATGTTATTTAAACATTTTCATTGCTAAGGAAATGGTAAACTAAGAAGAGATGATACATAGTAGATTTTTTAAAAATGAGATACCAATTTTGGAGAGGTTAATGCTAATAAACATGCTAGCCTATGATTTTAGTCATCTCTACTTCTAAAATTTTATTTTTACTGCCTTGTTTGTTTAATGTATTATTTCTAGGAATAATAAAAAGGATCACTCCCCTCCCCCATATCTCTTACCTGTGCTAAAAAGGGAACACCTCGAAGCTTCATAATAAAAATTTTTAAAGTATTTATTTATTGAAAAAATAAATTTTGAGTATCTCCTGAAAGCCAAACACTGTTCAATATTCTGGGGTGGGGGGGGGGAAAACCCAAATGGACAAAACAACTTCATAGAACTTAAAAGGAGATAGAGAAACAAGGTAAATAAAGAAAATGTAGAATAAAAATAAATTTGTCTAACAGGATAGATTTTTAAAAATTGTTTGTATATGTTGGACCTTTTAAAAATAATCAGTTCATTAAATACCACTTTGACATGATTGGGAATGAGATACCACACGTGAGAGCCTAGAACTGCATGGTACTGTGGTAGGAACCCTTTGGCAGACGAAGGTGGAGTTTGCAGCCCATGCAGTCAAGACCTGCACGAGAACTGTTGTGCAAAGGCACATAAAGATAACCACCTGTAGCATCAGTTACATGCTTTAAGAGTTCAGAAAGGTAGGAGTTTTCTTGACTGTTGGCCCAGTGTAGGCAGAGAACAGGTAGAACAAAGATACAGATACGGATATGCTAAACAACGTACAAAGTCTGTCCAGAAAGTATCCAGCTGTACGATACGAAAAATACAGGCATGTATTGAAGAAGGTACAAGAAACATTGTACACAGGACAGCGATGCCTCAGTCCCCTTCAAAGTAGGCACCTTGGGACCTCACACAGTTCTCCCAGTTGCCATCAGCTGCCCCATTGTATTTTCCTGAATCTCATCGACGGTCTGAAATTTCTTTCCTTTCAAAGGTCATTTGAGTTTTAGGAAAAGCCAGAAGTCACAGGGCACCAAATCTGGGCTGTAGTGGGGCTGAGTCACCTGGGTAATTTGATGTTTCGGCAAAAAACTGCACGAAATATGATGCATTAGCAAGTGCGATGTCATAATGAAGCTGCCAATCTCCAGTTGCCCACAGCTGTGGCTTTCTGAATCATCCAAATAGTTTTTGTGGAGGAATGTTCAAGCTTAATGCAAAATTGGATGCAGATTTGTTGCTCTACTCAGTCATTTTGAATGCAGGGGCCACACAATGAATATACATGCTCACTCAATGGTGTCTACTGCCCTCAACTGACTAGTACAGTGAAGTTGTCATTGTTCACACATGTGCATTCCAGTCCAGTCTTGTGGCTGCCAGGTTACGTTGATGTCATGCACATCATTCTCATTATGTTAACAATGGCTGGACTTTTTCCGGACAGACCCCATATATATGGGGGAGTAGTGACTTTTTTAGTGTAGTAGAAACAAGAAGGTGTGGGTGTGTGGGTATGGGTGTTGGGGAGATCTAATGGGGAATATCAGGAGCAGAGGAAGGACAAGTAAATTGAAGGTGAATTATACGAAATGTCTCCAGATGGCCCTGTAGGTGATAGGGAGCCCCAGATGACTTTCTAGCAGGACAGTGGCATGATTACATTTCTTGTTGATAAAATTGAGTATGGGAAGGAAGGAATGGAGGGTCCTATTTGGAGAATCAAATTATAATTCTGGGACAGGACCACTGTTGGACTTTTCTAGGTGGTACTTTAAATCTTTTAATCTCTGCAAGGGGTGCCTACTGAAGCACAAGTCCATATAGCAGTATATATAGTGAATGAATGGATTTATGCCTTGCGACCAAGAGAGAGATAAGGGCCTTAAGTTGAAAATATTGAAAAGTGAAGAAGAGTGTCCAAGACATTTGTATTTGATAGGATTGGTAACCTGGGGTTGGGAGTTTTGTGGAATAAAATGATTATAGGTGATTTGAGGTTTAAAGCTGATCTTCACTTTAGGTGATTGTCTATTTAACACTCCCCCCACCCCCCTTCACCTTCTATCTGCTTTTCATAAATTGCTTCATCTCTCACTGAGCCTATCCTGGCATCTTTTCTCCACCCCTAATTTGAGCTTTGCTGTCTCTTTGGGACTGTGTATTCAAGCTCATCAAACATATTTATGAAACAAAGGAATTTTTCCTATGGGATGCTCTGAGTAAAGGGTATGTGGGCTTTAGTATACTAAAGTATAGCGATCTTGATATTTGTCAGTTACTCACTATGTTCCAGATTTAATTTTCTAGATCAGTTACCTTATGATATATTAACTTTTAAATTATTTCATAATAATTGTGACAGTTTAGCCTTGTGGTTTTAGTTAAAATGTTTTATTTTGGATAATTTTAATACCATAAAATAGAATATACATATAGTGAATCCAAGTGTACCTGTCAATACTTTACTGGTCTTGTTTCATTTGTTATCCAACCTGCTCTTTTATTCTTTTTTATTGTAACATTTTAAGGCAAATGGCATGCATATCCTTTCACCATAAATACTTGAGTATTTAACAGATAAAGACTCTTATTAACACAACCCTGATACCAGTATCACACTAAGCAATCAACTTTATTCTGATTTAAAACCATCGAAAATAATACTCACTCTGGTTTCAGATTTCCCTTTAGGATTTGAAAAAAGCCTTTTACAATCGGATTGTTTGAATCAGGTTCCAAACAAGTCTTGCAGTTATTTTTAAAGTTGGTATTTTCTTAAAGAGAAAAGGCAGTGTGAAAACATTTTAGTATAAGCTATTCTAAGAGAGCAATACTATTTTTGACACTCATTCTGTCTGGAACTTAGTTTTGCGTATTTGTATAAGAAATGTCGAAATGGTAGCTATTTTTTATGATTTTTAAACATAGGAAATCTTTCCAAAACGGGTAGAAGTGGTTGTGGCCCCACTTATGTAGAAGCATAGGAGTGAAGATGGGAGCAGATGTGAGGAGGTTCAGTTGTGGGAGAGACCACCTCTCTAAGACAGACACTCAGAGGAGGTGTGACGCTGCTTTGTAACTGCTCAGGTAGAGTTCTAGTGCACTTTACTCTCGCTGGGTTACCTGCCTCAGCTGTAAAAATAAAGAGCGGGCGATTTCTTACATTTCTTTTTAGTTCTTAATTATTTGTGCTTTATTTTACATTTATGCTTGACTTTAACAGGAGTCTCAAAATTGGATTGGTGGAAACAACGAACCATTGACTGGCTTTACATGGCGAGGTGGTTGTGAAAGAGAAACAACAGGCATACAAGTCTGGAACGAAGTGTTTGTGATTGACAGGCCTAATGGAACAAAAGTAAAAATCTGTTTATTCTTTTTTGCTATGTGTTTCTCCTGTATTCTTGAGTTATTTTCTGGCATTAAAGGTCAAAACAATACAAAACTGTTAATGTCTGATAATTTTAACAAAGTATGAGACAAAAGTAGGTTTACAGCTGTTCGTATGGAAAATAATACAATAATTAATAATACAAGAACAACTCTCTGTTTTGCATACTCTCATCTGGAAACCTACTTTTTTGCCCTACCCTATGTATGGATTATTATATCAAAACAGATATTTCACTTAGAGCACTTTTCTTGATGTAATTACTGATTTTGGCATTTATCATTTTATGTTTGATATTTTTAGTATTTTACCTACTAGTATTTAAAATTTTTAGTTAGTATTTAAACTTTTAGAAATATTTTGCTTAGCATTTTCAACTTTTAAATTCCTAGGTGGCTGTGCTGCTGATGGATACTCAGGGTGCCTTTGATAGCCAGTCCACCATCAAGGACTGTGCCACGGTGTTTGCTCTGAGCACCATGACGAGCTCTGTCCAGGTGAGACACGAGGACTGTAGGACGATTCGTTCAGACGAACCTTTGCTCTTCCTCAGAATGCCTTTGGCTGAACAAAAAAGGATTGAAACGAGAGCTATTTACCTTTTCATGCTTGCTGTTCTGGCTCACAATGTGAAATTTCGTACTTGAGTGCTTATCAAGTAATAAACCAATAGCCAGTCCCTTTGATTTTTCATCATAGCATCTCATGCTTTTTTTTTTTGTTTTGTTTTAAGGAAAAGTTATTATCACTTGTTATTCTTAGTTGGATTCAGGCATATGGCTGCCAGATAATGTATTCTTGCAAGAAATGTTTCTTCTCAGTGGTGGGTCATAGGTGATCCTGTCACAGTGTTTTGGAATTTTTGTTATGCTTTCCAGTGATATCTGGACATATGACAAGTCAGTCTCTTAAGTTCCCATTTCTAGCCTTCCTCAATTTGAAGTATTGAGTTGTTAGAGTGGAATATAAAAGGAATACTTTTCAGCCTGGCTTCTGTTTATTATAGGGCTGGGGATATCTGTCACTATCAACCAAATGATGCTATTGGGGACCCTCAAAGTCTTTTTTTTTTTCCATTTTGCTCAACCTTTTTCTCTGATCTTGCAAGGTGGCAGAACTGATCCCTTAAGGTAGCAGAAGCCACATGTTTGGTTTGTGGTACCACATTATACCCTTTCGGATCAGCTGGCTTTGTGGCTTACCTTAAATTATAGTGGGGGACTTCTCTGTCCTAAAACTTGTATCTTGGTGTTCTCTTGTTTGTTTATTCAACTTTATGTTAGTAGAAGGCCTGGTTTTGGACAACCAGCCACTTACAGCCACTCATCTGCTTTCTTATTTGTAAAACGAGGATTTTACCCCTCTTGCCCGTCTTACATGTGGTTGTGTGCAGTCAGTCAGGAGATCCAAATGAGACAGTGCGTAAGAAAGTGCTCTGTAAACTATCAGTATTTAAGAAGATCAAAGTTATTTTTTTTTATTGCTTTCTTATCTGCCTTTGAGGCTAGATTTCTGACCTTCCTTACATAAGCTGTCTGGCCGATAGATCAATGACAGATTGATCCTCTGGTCATTTATTCTTTCAACAAATAATTAGTGAACATCTGTGAAGTGCAGTACACTATGTTAAGTACTGATGATGTAAGTAAACAAATCCTCTTTCTCATTGCTCCTTGCACCCTGGCTCTGACAGTGAAAGGATCCGCACCTCTTATCTGAAAGCTAAGGTCCGTATGGGTAAAAATAGGTTTGTTGTGCTTTCAGTTCTAAGTTTAAATCTAGGGTTTAATCACCACAGTCATTAATGACTTTTTAAATACTCTGAAGTTAGTCAGCTGAGAAAATTATTTTAATTTTGCTGACTTATATTGACAATCTATGTATTTCAAATCCTCACCAGAGGATAGGTTCATTGATTTGAGAGAGAAGCAAACGTTGATTCTTTGCTTCCGATACGCACCACAACTGGGGATCAACCTGCACCCTCGGTGTGTGCCCTGACTGGAAATTGAATCCACAGCCTTTTGGTGTACAGGATGATGACCATTTGAGCTACCCGTCCAGAGCTGTTTATATTTTTGACCTCCAGGTGATTCAGCTAGATTATCACTCATTTGCTGTTAGAACAAAGTGTTCTGTCTTTGGAGTAACCCTATTTTCTCAGAAATAACGTACTTCTTAGTAGAGGTGACAATCTGTGGATATCCATTTTTTTCCTGTGGTAGCTTAGGTCACCTTTTAAACACCTGAGTTAGAAGGACTGGACCTAGTGAGTCTTTTCTCCAGTTTTTCTCCCTTGAGAGTACTTATACCTTCCATTATCAGCTGTGGTCTCTGTGACTTGGAAAGCCTCCTAAACAGTTTAGAAAGGGCAAGAGTGCCACCTACTGTTATTTTTTCCCCTCACCACAGACTAGTAAAATTTTCATGTTATTTAGGCTGATGAGTTTACTTAAGTAAAAAGGGAACCATATTAGAATTGATGGTGGTTGGAACACCCACCAAATAACTATAAACTGTGTACTATGATTATATCAGGGAGGAATTTATCTTTGTAGAACTATGCCCCTCCCTTTTATTAATTTAGAAAAATAATTGTGGAAACATTCTTTACTTAAAAAAAAAAGACCATTTCATAACGTTAAAGTAACTTTGAGAAGGAGAAAAAGAAACTTATTATATAATACACTTTAAAAAAATGTCTGCCTTTTTTAGGCCCCTTATGCGTGTATTCATGGTTTTTATAGTTGACCACCACTGCTTCCCTCTTACGTTCTGTCCTGACTGTTAGGGACAAAGGCAGTGTCCTTTTCACGTGCCACCGGGAAAGGCGGCAGCTCAGTGACGCGTTTGTACGAGGTGTAAAATAGCCTTCACTCCCACAAGAAAAGCTGTACACAGCTGGGTGTGCAAAAATAAAACACTAATAAAAACAAATTTTTTTTAAACAGGTATATAATTTGTCTCAGAATATTCAAGAAGATGATCTTCAGCACTTGCAAGTACGTATGTCTTAAAGGATGCATGCCAAAGTACTAAAAATTTAATTTCTACTTTATTGTGACTTTACCCGTGGAAGATTGAATACTGCATGACTTTAAACTGATGTATGACTTCTTGACTTCTTATATATTATTATACTTTTTAGTAATTAAATTTTAATGCATACCCAGTCTGTTAGAAACTTAAATGCTGGACTTTCAAATGATTTTAAAGGCTTTGACATCTAGTGGTCTGTTATAGAACAACTTTACAGAAGTCTTCTTTCGATCTCTTTGGAGGCATTATTTTAAATAACTTGATTTAATAGTTATTTACAGAGTACGGTAGACTTGCAATGGAAGAAATCTACCAGAAACCATTTCAGGTAAATAAATATTTTATTACTTCTTAAAAGTTACTTATGAACCAAACAGCTATCAAGCCACCTCATCTTGTAACTCTGAAAACATGAGGATATTACAACAGACTCATCGTTAGCAATAGATTCAGCAGAATTGATACTAACTTATGGTAATGTTATCACCAACTCATCAGTAGTAGGATAACTTGATAGGAAATAGAACAAATGACTACAGATGGATTCTTAATACTTTTACCTAGATTAAGAGATTAATGTTTCTTTTAAATAGACATTATTTAATTTCAAGATTTATGATGGTCACTTAAGTTTCTTTTAACATTATAAACTACTACAAAATATTATGGTTTTCTTCTCTGTGTTACATTACAAGTTGAAGTTAGTCCTGCTATTCTTTATTTTGGTTTCATATACAATTTATTATATCTCTCCCCCATCTCCAGCTCCTTTATCGCCATGTTTTTTAAATGGCTAGGTACAGAATATAAAGTCAGGATATAACCTTGGTTGAGTTAATTAAAAAGTGAGAGGTTAAGTAAAAAACAAAGCTAGTTTGTAAGTTGGCATTAGTACTCTCCGGTCAGTTGTGTTAGAGGAGGTGAGAATGGCTCCACCCTGCTTGCTCATCAGTGTGTGAAGTCCTTACTGTGTGGTAGCATTTCTGGTGATTTTTAGTGGGTTTACATTGATTCTGCCTCAGTCTTGTTTGGCTCAAGTGATCACTTTTATGAAATATTTGGGCAGGTTATAGCTTCATTTTGTGTGTATGGATGAAATACACCCGATTCGGTCAGTTTAGTTTTTCTGAACTGGGGTAATTTTGCCACCAACGGGACATTTGCCAGTGTCTGGAGACATTTTTCATTGTCACATTTTGGGGGGAGGAGGTTGATGCTACTGGCATCTAGTGCATAGAGGCCAGAAATGCTGTGCAGCGTCCTGCAGTGCACAGGGCAACCACGCACAGCTAGGAATTATCTGTCCCTAAATGTCAGTGGTACTGAGGTTGAGAAACCTAAGCATATATGAATATTCAAAATTTCTGTGAAAAGAATTAGTTGGTCTAGAATTAGGTTAGCTGGTCTTCTAGTTAAACAACCTTGACTTAAAATTATCATCTATATGTCATGATATGCCTTTTATTAATTTTTAAAATCCTGTATTATTGCTTGTGGTGACTCTGTATATGGCAAGGTTCTCACATGGAGGCAGTTGCTTGGTATAGGGGCTGCAGTGTTGGTTTAGGTAGGTCCTTGCTATTAACTATGAACAGTATTAATCATTTTGTTATTATGACTTTGGATAAGGATTGTTTAAGGGAGTAAGGGAGGCTTCAGTTGTTAAGAGTCATGATTTTTTTTGGTAAAATTTTGTAAGAAATGATTTCTTTTTTCCCTGTGTATAGACGTTAATGTTTTTGATTCGAGATTGGAGTTATCCTTATGAGCATTCATATGGCTTG
The DNA here is from genome assembly GCA_004026765.1 of Micronycteris hirsuta. Classification (NCBI taxonomy): domain Eukaryota; kingdom Metazoa; phylum Chordata; class Mammalia; order Chiroptera; family Phyllostomidae; genus Micronycteris; species Micronycteris hirsuta. The sequence continues at coordinate 43,831 of PVJI01009463.1, read as the reverse complement.
GAAGGTGGAAAACAATTCCTTGAAAAGAGATTGCAGGTGAGCCCCTGTTTCTTAAGAGAGCGTGAGCACCAAGCCGGGGGAAGGGGTGGGCTGCCTGGACTGCTGCTTAGACTACTGATTTCTAGGTGTCATTGGAGTAAACCGAGCACCCCAGTTAGCCCAGATGGCTCCTTGTGTGATTTATGAATGGAGGATAGTGACCACAAATAGAAATTAAGGAGCAAACGTTTCTCTTCAGAGTCAGCTGCTCCTCAGTAAATCAGTATTCAAAGGGGAAAAGTTTGAAGGAGACTAACTCAAGGTTGATCTCCTGAGGTTGCACACATGTCCCATTCTGGCCCTGCTGAGCTTCTAAACATTTGGGGGGGACTCCCCCCCAAAATGGAATAAATTTATTAAAAAATCTGTGTATATTGTTCCACATTTAAATTTCAGTCACCTTCAAAGTATTCTCCATCTGATGCAATACACCTATTGAGATGTTTTTTCCACTGCTCAAAACAGGTTTTGAACTCACCCATTTTGATACTTTTTAGTGCTTCTGCTGTTTTTTGTTTCACCTTTTCCACATCAGCAAAACATTTCCCTTTGAGGACTTTTTTCATCTGGGGAAACAAAAAGAGTCTCTAGGGGTGAAATCGGGTGAATAGGAAGGGAGAGAGGGTGTCATGCCATTTTTGGCCAAAAACTGCTGAATACTCAGTGTGGTGTGGGCCGGTGCACTAGTAAATCACCCATCTTGAAATTGACAAACGTGCAGAAAGAGTCTTCCAAAAAAATTTGCTAAAGCCAAACATAGCCTCTCACAACAGTACCAGCTGGTACAGTGTACAGATGGGTTCCTAGAACACTCACCTAGCAGGGAAGTCTGTACTACAAGGAGCCTGCCCTGCAGAAGATAATCCTGGTTTTTTAGGGTCCCCCTCATATGATGTACACTCACTGATCACAGAAGATTGAAGGTCCTCTCTCCAAGGAATGCTGTCTCTAGATAGCATATAGAGCTAGAAAAGGGATTTTAAATATCATGTAGTTCAGCCTTTTTTTTTTTTTAAGTTATTTGTAACAGAACTGGAACCTATAAATGTGACTTGCCTTTGGTTACGTAACTAATTATTGGTAACTGGACTAGAACCCAGATATCCAGACTCCTGGACCATGCAGTATGCCACATCAAAGCTTTCCTGGAAAATAATCTCACCAACATGATCCTTTATTCCCTTGGAATTACTTGGGAACCCCTCTGGTCAGATACTACTCATCTGCTCACATACACAAAAGGTCCTGATATTCATAAGTAGGAGGATTCTGTCTCTTTGTTAATAAAATTTTGTTTGCCTATGTGATGATGCATTTAGTTTCCCAACTGCATTCAGAAACTTTGAGTACAATATTCCTAAAATGAGATTAAAACCGTTCCTCAATCTTGGAGTATTTGAAAGGCATTTTCAGACCTTACTGTTCAGAAGAAATTAACACTTAGCACATTAGGCATAATACCTAAACTCAAAACTACATACTTTGAAGCCAACAAGGATTTTTAATGTCTTATTGGCATGATATAGAAAAGTGCTCGATTCTAAGTGTGCAGTTTGATGAATTTGTGCAAATTAAACATACCCATGTGACCAGCTTCTAGAAACACCCACCTCCATCCACTGACCACCCCCACCCTACCTCTCTACTATCCTGACCTCTAACAGGCTCTGTTTTTGTAATTTTTATGGAAAGAATCATATACAGTATGTTTTTGTGTCTAGCTTCTTTTGTCCAGTATTATGTTTCTGAGATTAACCCATATTGTTGCATGTAGTTTAGTTCATTTATTCTCACTGCTGTGCAGTATTCCATTTATGAATAGGCAGCGATTTTTCAGTTCTACTCTAAATGGAGATTTAGGCAGTTTCCAGGTTTGGTTGATTACAAATGGTGTATTTTTGGTACGTTTTTTTAGAATGATTTTTGAGAAGAGTCTTTGGGAGAGTGTATGAGTTAAATTGGGATAAGTAGTTATTAAAAATCTGAAGTTAAGGTTTTCTTCCAGAAAATACATAGCAATCTCTCTTCCCCAAACACTGATAATTAGCTAATTATGATTAATTATCATCAGTGGGAGTGAGTGCTGAAACCCTGACTTAAATCCTGAATTTCTAAGGTTCTTTGAATTGCACTGGAGTGGCTCACCTCAGCTGTTACTTTGCTCAGGGGCTGACCTTTTTATTTGTGGGCAGGTTAGTACTTTGCCTCTTTGCCATTATAGGTACTTTAAAGGCAGATTCTTAATTTATTACTTGACCTGTAAATCACAATCATGACTTGTTATTCTGGTGTTAGATACTATGATTAGTTATTAATTTTTATTTTTTCATATATTTGGCAGCTAACATAGGGGAAAAACATCTTTTCTGGTTTAAGATAAAATAGGATCTTACCAAAGTGGTCAGAAATGGCTCTAGTAAAATTTTATATTGTCAGACACCTATTGGAATAGCATCTGAGTTAAGTGTGCATGCATGTGAGTATATGTGTGTGGTCTTTAAAATTTGTTTTCTCCCGTTTGCACCTTCAATCTGTCTCCTTCTGTCCTCAGGTAAAACAAAACCAACATGAAGAGCTACAGAATGTAAGGAAGCACATTCACAATTGTTTCTCAAATCTTGGTTGCTTCCTTTTACCACATCCTGGTCTTAAAGTTGCAACTAATCCTAGTTTTGATGGGAGATTGAAAGGTGGGAATTCCCATTCTTGCTAAAATCAGAACTTATTTTTTTAGGGGCTGAAAGCTTTTAAAAAATACATGGTTCTTTAAAGTTTGTGTCTTATACTGGAGGACATTTTGATGGCATTCTTAATGATGTGATTGACTACAGTGCTCTCTGCGGTCTTTCTAGCTTCCATTGTTTTTTTGCAAACAGCCAGCATATTGATTAACATTTTATAACGTAGTCTGTTTGGTGCTCAGCACTGATGTCCTAGAAATTCTGAAGGCTAAGAATATTTCAGTATTTTATCTGATTACTCTCTGCTAAAAAGCTTTATCAGTGTGTTATATTGCTGTAGTCAGATTTAAGCCTCTCTGTTTTGCTGTGAGAGTATAATTTTTTGTGTTTGTTTTTGGATTATTTTGAGAAGGATGGTAAAAGGCTTGAGGATTGATGAAACTTTTAATGTATGGCTGGAAAAACAATCTAATATTAAAATTTAATATAATTTCATGAATTATTTGCCTTCTGAAAGGGATAGTTTATTTAATACTTAATGTGGGATTTGTTTGGGTAGTCCACAGTTTGTTTCATTTATTATTTGAGCTGAAAGAATTCTTGTGGGGGATGAGGGCAAGTGGGGGGATTATATTTATTTTTAGGAGATGATGACACGTTTGGATGAGTTTTTAAAATGCATCTACTTAAGTTATAGATACTACGAACTCTTATTTCATGAAACAGAATTTTATGAACTCGTAACAATGGGGATTTCATCACTTTTTTTTTGACTAATATGTTGACTGATTTCATGTCCACTAGATATTGATGAAGACTTTAAACGAGAACTTCGAAATCTGGTTCCATTGCTGCTTGCCCCTGAAAATTTGGTAGAAAAAGAGATTAGTGGATCTAAAGTCACTTGTAGAGCTCTCGTGGAATACTTTAAGGTAGGAAAACTCTTACATTAAGTAACTTTGTTTAAATTAGAAATGTAGCTGACTTAAAACTCATCTATATGTACAAAAAGTTATTTTAAAGTGAAAGCATAACATTTATAATTTATTTTTCTGCCTTGAATTGGATGCGTCAATATTTAAGATATTTAAGATTCTAGCAGACAACTTGTATCTTCTAGACAGTGATTTTAGTATAGAATTACCCTACTTGTTCTCCAGCTCTGACACGGAGACAAGAACCACTCACCACATTATTGTAACACCAATGTAACAGGGATTGGGAGCATAATTCTCCATCGTGAGTACTCACAAAAGCCTTCTCCAGAGTTTGGAGGACTTAATAAGAGCAACTGAAAGTATCAAAACTGATTTCTGGGCTTAAGTAAATTATTCATAGATTTTTTTCCTCTCTCTGCTCTTTTCCTCTTTATAGCTTGATTGCCAAAGCAAGACCATTAGAGGGTTGTATTTATTCATAGTAGTTATGGATAGGTGGAAGGGAAAACAGTTAACTAAGAGTGTATTTGTGACCATTTTATGGACACTTGATCATTTTTACATCTACTGTCTTTGTTTAGTTATGAAATTAATTTAGAGTCAGTGGAAAGTTGAAAGATTCCTATATGGACTTGGTAAAACTCCAACCTTGCCTTCTTACTCTTAAACCACAATTTATAATAATTCCTTCTCTGAAACTGAAATATAATTAGGGCTGGTCACAGTAAAATATTGAATTATAATGTTTTCTAATATATTTAGTTGAAACATTGGCAGTAGGGAGAATTATGGATTTTTTCCATAAAGTAAATGACATATATAATTTTTAAATATGAGATAAAACTTTAATGCAAATTAGAATTATATATATATATATATTTTAAAGATTTTATTTATTTATTTTTAGAGAGAGGGGAAGGGAGGGAGAAAGAGAGGGAGAAACAGCAATGTATGGTTGCCTCTCACATGGCTCTCACTGAGGACCTGGCCTGCAACCCAGGCATGTGCCCTGACTGGGAATCGAACCGGGGCGCTTTGGTTCCCAGCCCACACTCAATCCACTGAGCTACACCAGCCAGGGCAGAATTATATTTAGAAATATTTCTCTAGGATATTTAGCAACCTGTGTATTTAATAATGTTGAGCATAGGGTTAATTTTGTTGGGATGAGAGTGAGTGATTTTTAAAGCCTAGATTTTTCTTTTGATATTGTGAATCATTTTATATTTAATAATTTTTTTTGAGATTATAGAGCCAGATTGCATAATTTACCAACATAATGAGTCTTCTGTATTTTCAGGCTTACATTAAAATTTATCAAGGAGAGGAACTTCCACATCCAAAGTCCATGCTTCAGGTACTGTGTGCGTTGTACATGTATTTATGAAGGAGGAAAAAAATCTTTGCTTTAGAGATAAAAGCTGGAAATGGGGTGGTGCTTCTCTGCATGCTCGTAAATTTTAGATATTTAAGGCAATACATGTCATGGTTCCTGAAGGTTTTTTTTTCCTCCCCTTTTTATTGAATATGTTGGGGTGATAATAGTACAAAATTATACAGGTTTCAGGTGCACAGTTCTACAACACAGCATCTGTACACTGGGTTCTGAAGTTTTTATGTGATTTATTTGTAACTACACATTGCAGACTTGCTTACACATGGGCCGCCAGAAATAAGAGTCCTCAGTACCTTCTCTTCAGTTGCTCAGAAAGTGTAGGAAAATTTCCGTTGCAGGAGATAGCTTAAAGTGGGCCTTTCTGAACCAAGCGTTTCCGTATTGCTGAATCTTTGACAGTGAAAGTTGTCTGAAATGAGGCTTATTTTCTCTTCGTATTAGTGATTTAGAGCTGCTTCTAATGCTACTTGGACAATTTCTCAGTTTATAGTGTGTTAAATAGTATTTTCTCATAAAATTCACCCACTAGGCAATGTTGTACATTTAAAAATGTCTTTTGTGTAATATTGATTGAGAGAGAGAACCATATAGGTAATACTCTATTCTTTACATCTGGAGACTTGAAATGATTTAGTGTTGTATCTTTTTAATTCTCTTTAATTTCCTGAGCAAATGTGGTATTTTCTGTAAACCCATTTTAACAAACCTAAGCAAAACAAAATTAGGCAGTCTTATTAGAAAAAATTACTATTATCTTTTATACTGGTGTTTCCTTCCATTGGAAAGGAAAACTGGAAGTTAGTAATATTTTCTCTGGTTCATTTCAGACTTGTTCACTATATATAACTTATTGTGTTAATCAGAATTTATAGAATCGTCAGTTATTTTTTTGCATAAAATTGGCACATATTTTATTTTTTAGGCAACAGCTGAAGCTAATAATCTTGCTGCAGTAGCAGGAGCAAGAGAGATTTATTCCAAAAGTATGGAACAGGTTTGTAACTAAAATTTAAATGATACTAGAGTGAAAAAGAAGATTTTTATTATTTAAAATAATTGAAATAATTTGTACTCTTTATGCATTGCTATGTTACATTATTTCTTAATTCCCTTTTATCATCTCTGCTGGAAGTAAACTAAGAAAATCAGTCACATAGAATGCAGGATATGGGTAGTAAGTTTTTTTATAAACCGTACTGAAATATTTTGTGGCACATGATTCAGGTGCTCTTTATTAGTAGCTTCTGATGTAATTAATATTACCTTAAGGCCAGTAGCAATTTCTATGCTAAGCTTGCTAACTTTGAACATTAAAGTACGTTTTTATTTATTATCTTTTACCCACTCTCTTGCCAGCAGTCTTTTGTACCTTTATGCTAATTGGTGGGGTAAGTGAAGTCAGGTACAGATTGCAGTGTAATTTTTTTGGTCTTATATTAGTCATATTTGGGAAACTTATTTTGCCTGCATCCATTAAACATATAGGTTATAAATAAATAGGTTATCATTGTGTGTTGCAGTATTATGAACAAGTGTAAAACTGAACCCTGTAGGTGGTTTGACTTTTTGAGACTAAACACTGTGAGAAGGGAACTTTCGAGTGTCACTTACTGCTGGCATATAATCTGCCACCCTGTAATTGTGTCTGGACAGGTGTGTGGTGGGGACAAGCCGTACATTGCACCTTCAGATCTGGAGAGGAAACACCTGGATCTTAAGCAAGTGGCGATTAAACAGTTTCGTTCAGTAAAAAAAATGGGTGGAGATGAATTCTGCCGTCGTTATCAGGACCAGCTTGAGGCCGAAATCGAAGAAACCTATGCAAATTTTATAAAGCACAACGATGGGAAAAATATCTTCTATGCTGCTCGTACCCCTGCCACACTGTTTGCGGTCATGTTTGCTATGTATATAATCTCAGGACTGACTGGATTCATTGGCCTGACCTCTATAGCCGTCCTATGTAACCTGGTCATGGGGTTGGCACTGACATCTCTTTGTACTTGGGCATATGTTAAATACTCTGGGGAGTTCAGAGAGATTGGAACATTGATTGATCAGATTGCTGAGATACTGTGGGAACAGGTTGGTATCTATCTTTTGGTTTTTCAGTGACTAATCTTATCCCTGTGACTCCCCCTCCTTCCCACACAGTATTTGCATACCTACTTTTCCTTTTCATGAGGACTATCAAAAGGATTTTTCTGTTTTGTTTGGATGTATAATCTGAATATAAAGTATGAACAGGAGAGTGTTTTTTCCCTTAAAGTCGTAACTATAGAGTGCTTTGGTTGGCTCAGATTTCTAATATCCTTTGGACAGATTCTTAATCATAGACGTGACTCTACCAAACAGTGGGCAGGGCAAGTCTCTCAGCATTTTTTCCTAAGAGAAGAAAATATAATTGGTGAAAGAGTTATGAAGGTAAGGAAAAGAAATTTGGAAGTTTAGTGCTTTAGGAAAGCAAGAAAAATTTCTTACTAATATTGTCAAGAAGCAGTGCATGCTTGTTTTCCAGGAAATATAGTAGATGGTATTCAGGTCTTCACTGCTTTCCATGAAGATGGTAGTGAGTTACTGGGGTACTACAAGGAACAATCCAGTAGGGATTTCTTGCAGCAAAAACCTTTGTTTGATCTGTGTACTATGGAAATACTAGTGAACAAAGCAAAGCACTACAGAGAACCAGCTCTGAATCATAACCTTTACTTCAACAAGAATTCACATCATAGTTCTTTTACCTCAAACCAGAAATCAAAGTCGAGCCTGACAAATATCTGCTAAGGAAAGCCGTGTTGTTTATTGGCCAACTGTGGGGTTGGAATTGCCTGTATACAGAAAATTCCATTTAAGGATGTTATCATTAAAATGGTCATCATGAAATATTTGAGCATCATATCAAGGACCAGGGTGAAAGCTTACAGTTATTACTGGACAGTAAAATAGGCATTTTCAGATACCATTTGTGGGCTGTTGAAGTATTGGGCTTATTTGAAAATCTAGAATATGCAGGTCCATGTTGGTTTTGGCTTTAAATTCAAAGACTGAGGAAGCAAACCATTTTTGAAGAACGTTTGGAAGTTCAGTTGAATGTTGGCTTTTCTTGTAATAATGTCATTATTATTTTATAAAGTGACCCACATATCAATTGGAATTTTGTATTCTTTAGAGAAATGCTCATTTTTAATTTAGATCTAATTTTGGAGCTTGTGTTTGGATATTTGTTATATTTAAATTTTTATCTCAGAAATGTCACTCTTCACATTCCTTTGGTACCTTATAGTAGAAGATGGATTAAAAACTATTATGACCTCACTTTTTAAAAAAGTATTATCCACCTTAAAATTTTGCACCAGTACTCATTTTCTGCAACATGAATTTCAGTCATTGTACAATGTCTTTCTGTGAAAACCAGGCATGTCCTGTACAGCACTGATTCTAGGGCTGTAGAGGGGCCATCGTTACAAGACAGTTAAACGGGAGAATCTAAGTGTGTGAAGTATTTTCAGTGTAGTTGAGGTAAGGTGATCACTAGTCAGAGGTGGTCTGTGCTGTGTCAACAAACTTTGTCTAAATTTTTTTTTTTTTTGCATTCTCTCTTGCTTCAGAGGAGTCCCAGGAAGGTGAGAAACCTACAAAGTCTCAAATTCTTGTAGTCTTAAACTCTCTGAGCTGTTCTCCTAACAAGTCACTCCATGTTTTAGGTGTTTTCCAAAGTGTTTGAAGTGACTAGACGTCGAATGGTCCATCGTGCTCTTTCGTCAGCACAGCGACAGAGACTGTCGTCCAACAATAACAAGAAGAAAAATTAGACAGTATTTTACACTTTTTTCTCTCTCTGAAGTGTTCACACTTACACATGTAGGACAATAAGCAGGACCGACTGGGCCGGTCTGCATAAATGCTGTGTACATACCAGATTTGATGCTGCACATAGGGTATGGAATTGCACATCCATCTCATAGGGAGTGTGAATGGTTTGACTAAGAGGAAAGTGGCTTTGGTTGCGTTATAAAATGTCTAACTGCATTATTTGTAGCGTCATAACTTTTTTTTTTGGGAGAAGCATCTTTTTATTTCCCACATTCCTGGCTATTATTGCTTTGAATTGAATTTTTATATCTATTTTTATATGTAACTCTTTTTTTACCTCATGTTTTTATTTGTTTTGCACATTTCTCATACCACAGGTGTTGAAGCCCCTGGGTGATAATTTGATGGAGGAAAACATAAGGCAGTCTGTAACAAACTCTATCAAAGCAGGCCTGACTGACCAGGTGTCTCATCAAGCCAGATTAAAGACAGACTGACAGTCATCTCCTCATGGACTCCACTCTCCCCTTTTCATGCTTGCTGTACAATGAGAACTCAAATACGAATAAACCAAAGTTTACAATCAACTGTAGAAGTAGTTTAGTACAACTGGCTTCACAGATGGCTGCCACAGAGTGTGAAAATTGTTTGTTGGTTTTGAGCATTCTGTTCACGGCTCCTATGGCATGGAGATTGGCTGAGGAGCAGTAGTTGATCATGCACATTTGTGCCATGTTTTTAATTCTTTTCCTTTTTACTTAATCTAACGTCAGTGAATTTTGTCTTATGTAAAAGGATATTTCAGGGAAAATATTTTAAGAAATCTATTTAGAGTCTCTTAACACAGTGTCCCATTGAATTTTAATTTTTAGAGAAGTTATGAATCACTATCAAGAATCAGATTGGAATGACAATGAAGCCTTTCTTGAGCCACTACATTAAAAGTACATATTGCTTTACTGCCTTCAATACCAGTATTACATAAATGCATGTATCAGAAACTCCCCGGAAATTACACAACTCTTGTAGCTAAGAAAGTGATTTTGAGGTGTACATTCTTCTTGCCTTTTTAAATTTTTAAACCTGCCCAAAAAGGAGATGCATATCTGGGAAACTGAACTGTCATTATGCAGTTTAGTGTTCATGTACATAAAATATGCCATTAATCTTATTGGGGGAGAAATTCCATCCAAAAATGTTGCCTACAGCTATGAGTTAAGAGTGTCTGTACAGTGTGTAGCTTTTATTTTCTAAACTCCAGATAGGGCATGTATATGAATTATAAATATATAAATAGCAATTTTGTATTAAAAGTTTTGTAGTTTATGGCAAAACCTGGTTCTGTGGTAGGCTAATAAGTACAGTCCCTGTGAAGGAATGTTTGTGGCTCATGTCAGTGTGTGAATGCGTAGACTATTGGAAGTTTTGATACATTTGTGATATTTATCTTCCTTGAGCACTGCAATCTCACCCCCCAAGGGAATTCAATGGGAATGTTTATCGTGACTTTGTTCTCTGTTGCATTTTAAGGTTATTTCCTGTAATTTATTTTCAGTACATAATTAAAAGTTTGTTGTATATATAAAATGAAACTTGTGATTCTTTTTTAAGGAATTCTTCAAGTATGTATTCCATTACATAAATCATCCTTGTTTATATTGAAAAGAGCACGAGCAGGAAACACCCAAGTGAGAGCTCAGAGGCGTTGTACCTTGAAGCCCAGCTTGTAAAAAGTTATTTTTCTGTGTCTGTCTTGGCTAGGGAGACTTTGTGATTAGCCTGGGTGTAGCTGGGGATTTATTAATTTCTTTCTTTCTTTTTTTTTTTTTTGTGGTATATGTAAGGCTAACATTTTTGCAATACTTTTGTAGCCTCTTTATAAACACGTAATAAAGCACCAACTTTGGTTTTTAAGTGAAGAAAATTCAGATGTTGAGTTGCATGCCTGAAAGCTCTAAAGTTACCTTGGTTGATAACTCTTCTCCCCCTTTCAACTCCTGTTTTTGTATGGATTGTATTTGTTCCCATCTGTATTAAATTGCTACCAACTCATCTGTTCTTAAACATAAAGAATCCACCTGAAAAGTGTCTCTCTTTATTTCTTCTACTGCCCTGTTTTATGAATGCTGTGGACTGTTTTTATGAATGAAAAAATAAAAAGCTTGTTGTATAATAGCAATTCTTAATGAAATTAAAGACACATAGCATTTTTCTTTCTTTCTTTTTTTTTTTTTAAGAATTGTGAAATCTAGAGCATTGGATTTCTTAGTATTTCTTGTTGGAAAGAGTGTTTTCTCCAAAGAAGATACGGTTTTATAAAGGATTTTCAGAAAGCACTTTGGTTTCAGCTGGGAGGTTCTGAACATTGTTAAGTAAGAAACAATAAAAGGGATTAAAGACAAACTCAAAACTGTTGACTGAAAGTAACTTTGCTGTAGTATATTTCTGTGGAAGGTGCATTTGTGACCCTGCTATTGAGCATGCCTTATATATGTATTTCTCAAAGACTGCTAGTCATTGCTTCGGTGAACAGTGCATAGCAGAGTTGAATAGTTTGTTTCACTTTTGAGGGTTCCATTTTCAGAGAACCCTGAGCTGGGCTTGCTTTAGTTATTTCTAGGGTTGGCCAAAAAGTCCGTGTGTTTTTTTTTCCATAAATGATATTTTTCCTTGTCATCAATAACTTTATTGATTTGGTATTTTGAGTATGTCAGCTATCTCTCGCTATTGGCTTCTAGTGGGTAGAGGCCAGGGGTGCTGCTAACCATCTTTCATTGCGTAAGACAGCCCCACAGCAAAGAATTATTTGGCCAAAATGTCAGTAGTACTGAGAAACTTGACAAACCACTTTTGACACATTTGATCAGTCATAGCACCTTCACCATGCACTGCACAAATCTTTTTTTGTGTGTTTCAGTTGCGTTTTTACCTTTCTTGAAATAAGCATAATATGCAGAAAATGTTATCTTCCATCTTCAATATTTTATAAAGTGGCTGTGCAAAAATACACCAATTTTGATAAGTTTTTTTAAAAATGCACACATGACAGCTGTCACAATACAACCTTAACACAATTGTTTTGGATGAATTTAAGGACAAGCACTACTAAAGCCATCGTATGGAAAAAACATAATGGACTTTTTGGCCAACCAATACTTCAGGATTGGACAGACTAGAGACTTTACCCTCGTAGGTATGAGTGCTGTTGGTGGTAATTGCATTGTTCTGTTACTATGGGATTAAGAACAAAGTTTGTCTTAACTTGGTTAAGAACCTATTAAAATATGCTGTAAAATTTCAGAAAACACTGGTGCTGTTAGTGGTCACTATGTAAGTATTCAGAATGGCCTTTCGGAAAGCCATTTTTGCAGTTTAGTCTTTTAACTGGGGAATCGGCTCTTTGACTAGCCGGCTGCCTGCATGGGTTGCTTGCATCTGTTGCAGAGGCTTTTGGTTTCAGCAGTTTCATTCATGGCCTGAATTCCCGTACTTTGACCAGAATTGTTCTGTGCACCTGAGTGTTGTTCCGTTTGTGTCATAGTTGGGGGTGGTGGTGAAAATCAGCCTGGGGGCCGGCAGCTGTGCTCCTGGCAGCACGACCTTGCCTGGCCAGCCTGTGCCCGTGCAGTGGCGTCTCGCTTACGTTCAGTCCGGAGCCTCTGCCACAGGGAGAACTTGCAGCTGGCTTCAGGGAAAACAAAGCTAAATTAGGGCTTTCGCACGCAGTGCAGAATCGACACGGCCTCTGTCTAAGTCTTTTATCAGACCCTAGGATTTTTTTCTTCACATTTGCAGTTTTGCTGGAGTTCAGGCTGAGGAATTGATCTACCCTTGACATACTTTAGGTTAATACAACTATTGGGTTGGCCAAAAAGTTTGTTTAGTTTTTTCATATGATGGCTCTGGTATTGCTTAGTTGTCTTTAATTTCATTTGAAACAATTTTGTTAAGTTGTATTGTGACAGCTGTCATATCAGTGTGCATTTAAAAAAAAACATCAAAATTCATGAATTTTTGTGCAGCCATTTTAATACTGAAGGTGGAAGAAAATACGCAACATTTTTGTCATATACTTTATTATTCCAGGAAAGGTCAAAACAACTGAAATGCAAAAACTTTTGTGGAGTGTATGGAAAGTTTTGTGGAGTGTATGGAAAGTTCTGTGACTGATGGAATGTGTTGAAAGTGGTTTGTGAGGTTTCATGCTGCAGATTTCTCGCTGGACGATGCTCTGTGGTGGTTGGTAGACCAGTTGAAGGTGATAGTGATCAAATGTAGACATTAATTGAGAACAGTCAGTGTTCCATCACGTGGGAGATAGCTGACATACTCAAAATACCCAAATCAATAAAGTGATTGGTGAAAATGAAAAATATATCTTATTTTATGGAAAAACTAAACAGTTTTTGGCCAACCCAATATTATGGCTTTTGTAGCTTTGTGACTTTGTTCATCAGAGCTCAAGCTAGCAGTTGACCAGGGGAAAGTACCTAAAGATATGTGTAGAAGAGCTTAGGAAGGGGACCACAGCTGTTGTGTAGCTCAACAAAGCACTGCCACATACATTAGTGTTTTCCACTCACAGCGGTACTGAGAGATATGGAAAAGGAGTCGGGGGTATCTCAGGCTTGCAAACCTAAAACTCTGCTACACACCTCCTAGGGTTTCAGTCAGTAAAAGTTTCAGATACAGATGAGTAGGGTCCCTAACTCAAGATGAAAGCTCTTTCTTGGCTGTGTTCTAAAAGCACTAGAAGGTGGAGAAAAGATTTTGTTAATGTTGTACGTGAAAATCACCTGTAATACATTAAAAAACAAATATTAAGCAAGAAGTTTTTCCTGTCCTTTTGATGGACACCCCATAGGCACTTTATTTGGTGTGTGTGCTATTGAAATCTTTCTTGTACTTACTGCCATGTCTGTGTATTTTTCACAAAATAGAACTGCCTTGTACATGATAATTTTTTCATATACCATGAACATTTTCTGGGGCCATTAAGTAAGTCTTTGGAGCTCACGTGGCTGCTTTGATTCTTCTGAGCGTGGGTGAGATTTTGAGGAGAGGTCACTTGACCTTGGATTATTGACAACAGTTTTCTACTTTTTATGACAATTTTCCCTCGACCACAATAGTGGTGAGAGAATCAAGCAGTAAAATGTGAAGGCTGTTAGGAAATAGGTAGAGGATTGGAATATTTGTACTCAAATGTTGCCAGCCTGAAGGCTCCATCTGCTGGCTTTGTTTGGCCAGTCTGGCAACTATCCTGAAGGCTGTCCGTGGCTATTGGGGAAATGGGGCGGGGCGGGGCAGCTGTGTTCATTTGGACGGTTATTTAAGAATTTTAACATTTTAAGAAGTAAGTTTATATAGTAAGTAACAGTCACTCTGAAGGAAAATGAATCCCTAGCTACTGACAAAGCAAGAAAGGGGTCATCAAAATAGTAGTTCAGACTTCCCAGTCACAAACTTCACGTAAAGACTTCCTAAAATATGTATAATCTCAAACTGCGAGAATACTTCAATTTCAGTGCCAGGCAAAGGAGATGGACCTTGGAGTTTAAATTAAGGTTTGATCCCAGCACCACCACTTCTAAGACTTTGAACTTGGCTAAGTCCATGTAACAGGTAAGCCTTAGCTTCATCTTTAAATGGGGATAAATTAACATCCATATCTGGAGTTGGGAGGAGAATGTGTGCCAAAATCCTGGTAGACATCTTTCTGTATCTATTTTATGGGGATGACATTTGTGGAAAATGCATCTATCAAATCATTCCTACTTTTGACTTTATACCCGGTGCTTCCTGAAGAAAAGAAGCCAGATTTTGCAGGGTGTCACAGTCATTGCTATTTTGTTTGGGAAAAAGCAGTATGAGTGGGTTTCATTTCCTCAACGGAAGGTGCACTTACTCTTCATGGTCATTGCCCTGTTGTGTGGCACAGGCTGTAGACATTACAGGTTTCCTCAAGTTAAGGGTGATCTGTTTACCTTACCTTGTCATCATTTCAGCATTGCCCATCTAGAGTTAGTCTCTAGGTTTCATCAGGGCACTTTAGTCATCAACAAATGAAAGAACCCTCCCTTTTTTCCTGCCCCCCCGAAATGAAATTGCATTTCGGAACCAATAGCGTTTTATTCTTCATAGAGTTGTAATTACAGATGTAGGAACCGAGGAAGCATGCTGCGGCTTTGGGTTTCACTTTCTGCCCGAGCAGAATGTTGTAAGGTGAATACAAAACGTGACCCGAGAAGGGCCAAGACAGGGCTCGAGCAGTCGTCCAGTGGTCTCCCCTCGTCCTCGTCTCGCTTACTGAAGTTTCCGTTACTTGGGTCAGCTACAGTCCGCCAATACTCGATTTCCCCACCTATCGACATGGTGTGCTTCCGACAGTCAACCATTGGGTCATCATGGCTTGATGACCCTCCCTCTGACATACTGTGAGAAGGTCAATAGTAGCGTAAGGCCGGGTCACGACACCTGCATCACTCTCACTTCAGCTCATGTTGGCATTTTGTCATCACACAAGAGGGGTGAGTCAGTACAGCACAGTAAGGTGTTTCGAGAGCGAGAGAGACCATGTTACTTTTATTAGTGTATCTTGTAATGTTCTGTTTTGTTAAAGTTATTATCTTACTGCACCTAACTTATAAATTAAACTTTACCATAGGTATGAATGTGTAGGAAAAATACGGTCTGTATAGGGTTTGGTACTATCCACGGTTTCAGGCATTCCCCTCGGGGTCTGGGGATGTACTCCCCACAGATAAGCAGGGACTACTGTGTAATAGGGGAGCAGTTGAAGAAGTGATACTCATTCATTCATTCATTTCATAATCCAGTTTGTTCATGCCACAAATATTTCTTTGGTGTCATGTTAGACTCAGTTACGGGCATGAGAAAAACATCAGTGAGCAAAAGGGACAAACATGTCAGCCTTTATAGGCAAGTCAGACAAAAATAAGTGTGACCCAGTAAGTGATACGGTTTGTTAGAAGGTGGTAAGTGCTATAGGAAAAGGTGGGTCAGGATGAGGTGTGTGGGCTGGGAGGTTTACTGTTTCGACTGGGGTGGTGAGGGCAGGTGGGCTTCAATGAGGTGAGGTTTGAGCAAAGACTTGGAGGAGATGAGAGAATGAGTTATGTAGATATACAGGGTGCGGAAAAAGGTTTACAGTTCGTATGGAAAATAATGCAATAATAAGTAATGACACAAGAATAAACTGTGTTCCATGTTCTCACAGCTGTAAGCCTACTTTCGTCCTGCCTTGTGTTAGGGAAGAATATTCCAGCTAAAAGGAACAGGCAGCTAACGCTAAGGCCTGAGGAGTGGGCGTGATGGCCACGTTAAAGGGACAGCGAGGCAAGTTTGCCTGGGATTGTGGGGTCCGTGAGGCGGCTAGAGGGCCAGGTCCTGCAGGTCTCAGAGGCTGTTGAACGTGTAGTAGAAGGAAAGCCGGCAACTATTAGGGTATTTTGAGCAGATGGGCAATAGGAGCTTGCTTCCATTTTGACTGGGCCATTTTGGTTATTGCAGTGAGAACCGATTTCAGGCGGGTGGGCAGGGCTGAAAAAGTACCATCAGTTAGGGGGTCACTGAAACAACCCTGGTGGTGATGACCCTCAGTCAGATGAAAGGAAATAGATTTCGGATATATTTTGATGACTATGTAAGCCGTGATAGGAGTATTTCCTAGATAGAAGGCATTGTGCATTATTTCCAGTCTTTACCACAGCACCCAGAATCTTCAGCGATGACGGAAGTGAGGCCGACAGGAGGAAAGCAAATGGTCCGTAGGCCTGTGACTGCTACTTTTTCTGTTCTAACCAGATTTAGTTCTAACAACGGAATCCTCTCTAGCTAATTTGAGTAGGGAGGGCTTCACAAATGCTATTCCAAATTTGTGGAATTTTTGGAGAGGCTAGGCTGAGCTTCTAGCCACAAGTCCCAGTCCACACCTCAGACCTGACCGTGCAATGGAGCAGCAGCCACGCGTGGCCTGGGCTGTGGGTGGTGGGAATAGTGGTCACCACCGACTTCGGGCTGGCCAAAGTTCTGCCGGGGCCGCCCGTTCTGTTTTCTTAGAAAACTTGCTTCTGAGACAATGTCTCACGCATGTGTATCTGATTGGCAGAATCTACTATACCTGTTGCATTATTAAAAAATTTCAATGTACTTAAAGTTACTCTATATGAGGGAGGTAGGATCGATAAATGAGGAATTATCAAAGTGAGGAGAAGGTGTTTGAAAGATTTGGAGACGGACACCTGTTCACTCTGGCCACCCAGCATCAACACATAGCCTTCTTCCGTTGTTAAAGCTCCATCTGCCCAGCACAATGCGACCACCCCTTACACAAATACACTGCCCCTCCTGGGAAGGGGAAGGCCGAAGTTTCCGTTCATCACATTCCTCTCTCAATTCAGGATTTTGGTGTAGTGTCACACTGCCGTCTTAACGCCCTGTAAACTATGGATGAGTGAATTGTAATCAATAAAGGCTGTGTAGAATAGCTGGGAAAGGGAGAGGCAAAGAAAAAGAATTAGCATATGTGTTTATGCAATTCACCAACAAAGGAACAAATAAGGCCTCAGTTGATATTTACCCATTCCACGTTCATTTTGCCCTAGGCCACAGCTCCATCTGGCTTTACCTGGTGGAGTGACCCAAACCTTTATTCCTGAGGGATTTGACCCCTGCTGCTCAGGGGTTGCTGCAGTCCTCTGTTAACTCCCACCATTAAATGGGCAGTACGTTCCTGCCTGCCTGTCTCAGGCACACCAATCCTCTTTTCCCTTCTTACCCGGGGTCAACGACCTCAGCTCAGATGGTAAATGCTCTCCCTGCACCCCCTTCCCCTCACCCATTTTATTTGCTTGTTGAATTGTGGTGGTGAGAGATTGGGAGTCTCAAGTGGTTAAAAGATTTCCCTGGTGGAAACATTTTTCTCTGGGACATTTTCTCACATCCATCGGCACTTAATTATATTCCCTTTAGAACTGTTCTGCATATACTTATTTATTTATTGATTCCTTAATAAAGCCTAAGCTGCTCCAGGTAGGCACATCGATATATCAAATGTCGAAATCTTTGCTATAATGTGACTTCTTTCGTATTCAATAAATCCACCCCCAACTGAAGACAAGGCCACCTGTCTTTGCTTCCCTAAGCCGGGGGAGAGAGACGGAGGATCCCTGGAGGGCTGGTGGCAGCAGGGGCCTCTGGAGAAAGGGATGAGAGGCGGCACAGAGAATTTTACTTTATGATCTCTCAACTAGTTCTGCCACCTTGGAGACAATCGTACATTTTTGTCTTTTACCTCATGTCTTATAGATCCTAAATTCTCAAAGATTTGTTTCTTGCCAGTAACATTTAGAAAATCTACCTTTATCCTTAAGTCTGAATACTTCGATTTTATTTGGTTTAGCCAGTGGGATTGCTAGAGAACACAAGTATGCTTGATTGCCACCAATTTATTTCAAACACTTACGAACAGAGAATTGCCCAATGTTTGCAGTGTTTTCTTCCCTGGGCCGACCTGTTCTTGGCACTATGCCTATGCAAACGCATTATGTAAGCATACCTTCCTTGCCTGTGTGCTCACTCATCTGGCACTCGGGCACTGGCTGGATTCCAACTATGCTACATGCTGAGACACAATGGTGAGCCACAAACACCATCCCCTTTTCCATAGCCTTTATCTTCTAAAAAAGGATGCTAGTAGTATGGGCCAAATTTGGCTCTTTCCTGAGGCTAAATTAGAAAATCCTGTCATTTATCTAGAATACAGCAGGGGGCAGATGATGTCCATTTTTCAAAATTGTTTGTGGCAGGTTAGCATTTCAGATGTAGCAAATGGAAATTGTCACCTACTTCAGCTTTTGAAGGAAACTGGAGTCTGGTTTTGCGTTCTGCTCATTGCTTTCAAATCTGTGACACCCCCCCCACCCCCGCTCCCTCCCCCTGCCCCAACACTTTCTGGAATAGTTGTGAGGGGAGCTTGTTAAGTAAAGGAATTCTACTCTGAATGCTTTAAAAAAAGACTTCAATGGATTTAATGTTAATTTAATATTTTCTATAAATC
This sequence comes from Micronycteris hirsuta, assembly GCA_004026765.1. NCBI lineage: Eukaryota > Metazoa > Chordata > Mammalia > Chiroptera > Phyllostomidae > Micronycteris > Micronycteris hirsuta. The sequence goes on along the minus strand of PVJI01009463.1, from coordinate 24,883 downwards.
TGAATTTTCATTTAGGTGTTTGCTTAAATGGAGCGGTAGCTGCATTTTTATTGCTGCTGAGAGAATGAGGAAAAGGGACCCTCCTGCTCCTTAGCTAATCTTGTTTCCTCCTTCAGCAAGAGGAGCCCCTCCTACATCCTTAGCTTTTCAGAACAAATCAGAGGTAAGTTTTAGAAATGTCGAGAAAGCAAGTGCTGTGTGTTCGCGTGTGTGTTACATATTATCAGGGGCACAGGAATGGTCTCGGAAGGGGCCAGGAATGTAGGGTGTTGTATTTGGGGCAAAGACCTCAAGAGAACATTCTAATTTTGGATTTTTTAATGCTGTGTTAGATTTTCTGGGTGCTTTGAAGCAGTAAGTACACATTACGAAGCTGGATATTGGAATTTCCTATGAAAGGAAAAGTCTGAGCAGGAGCAAAGAGAGTTCCTTGGGCAGATGCCTTTCATCAACCAGTCCTTTGTTGGATCTCTAGTGAACCAGCGCGTTCCCTGCCTGTCCTGCTCTCTTCCTCCTCGTAGGACTCTGCCTGGCTAGGGCTCCGTGAAGAGCTAGTGATCAAGTATCAGTAGATGTGGAAGGGGAGGGGCTAAACCAACTTCTTGTGAGTCTGTAAAGCAATCGAATTTTATTTGGTTGAATTTATTTATCTTTCCCAGGAGAGCATAAGTTCTGTGGAATAGGGTTATGTTTCTCTCACTCACTATTGTCTTTCCTGTGCCCAGGACGTTTTAAATACACTGATGCTCTCAGATCATAAATACTGTCCTTCCATGGACCTCATAAAAAAAAAAAACCCAAAAGACCAAAGAGATTAAGAAATGAGGATAATCTTAGCCATGAGTTGTTTGGGAATTGTGTGTGTGTGATTTCCTGGTCCACCTGTGAACCTGATCAAACGCAGAGGTAATAGGGAGGAATAGCTAAGGAACTGAAATGCCTTCACACCTGACCATCTGATGTTGTAGATTCTTTGAATTAGAAGGGCCCTCCCCTGCCTGCCCCACCATCCAATTCAGGAATGCCACCACAGTCTAAAGGGAAGTCATCTACATTTTGTTAGAGCACTCACCAAATCTTGAGACAGCTATCGTATTGCTAGATGGCTCTTGTTTCTTTCTCTCTCTCTTTCCCTCCCCTTCCCTCTTTCCCTCTTTCAGTGGGGGTTAGGGAGTACAGATATTTTAAAAATGTAGAAAAAGACAGGGGAAAATGTAATAACATCGTATGTCCACTACCTAAGAGTTACCAAGTACTAACGTTTGATCCTTTTTGCCTCAGCCACTGTTGGGAAATAATTCTCCATGGCTCTCTTACCTTTTTGCACATCTGTGCGTGAGCTGCTGATGCCTCCTTGCTCTGGACTATCTTTTCAAGGATGTGTGCAGAGTAGACAACTGTGGAATATAGATACAGTGATTCCCTTCAGAGGGAAGCCCAGGTTTTTTACAACCTTGGAAGACAGAGAGTGTGTCTCACTCCAGAGCTAAGAATAGGCATGCGCAGCGACCACTGTAAAATAATCAGGTTCCTTCGACCCAGGGCTCCTCTCCTACTCCAACCACTGCACGTGCGGGGGTCATTTGACCTCTTCACGTTGCCCTGTGGGAATCGGGCTTACGGAATTGGCACAAAAATGATGATCTCTCATTACTGCTATTACTGTAGTACACTGTCTTTTGTCTCTGAACCAGGGGTATTGCGCCAGCACCCATAGAAGTGTGACAGGTTATTATTATAACTGCACTAAGCTAGCTCCTACCACGTAGGGCAGCTGGTTAGAGTGCTCCCCTGGTACGCCAAGATTTCGGGTCCATCCCCAGTCAGGGCACATACAAGAGTCAACCAATGAATGCATCAATAAGTAGAACAACAAACTGATCTCTCTCGCTCCCTTCCTCTCTTTCTCTGAAATCAATAAATAAAAACAATAATAAAAACCACTATGTTAGGCCACAGAAAAGGGTGGAAATAGCACTCAAGTAATATTAATATTAAAACTTGATAAAGATAGAAAAAAATGGGACAATTTCACTTATGAATGTGGAAGCTAAATACTTAGTAAGCACAATTCAGTAGAAAGTTATAAAAAGAATGAAAGTCAATTAATACATGTTTATTTCCCATATGTAAAGATAGTTTAAAATGTTAAAAAAAATTTACTGTGTTAAGGTAAAAGAGAAAAACTGTATTATTAAAACAGCCGATGGCAAAAGGCATTTGATAAAAGCTAGCAACATTTATTAGTTAAAAACTCCATGTAAAATAGGGATAGAATAAAGCTTTTTAAAAACATAATAAAAATCAGGAACAGATAACATTGACTGCTATTATCAGTATTTAGTATTAGTTTTGGAATTTTTAAATAATGCAGTAGGTTAATGAAATATGTAAAATGTTAGAGAAAAACCAAATCATTTATCTCTTTTTTTTGCAGAGATACAAATATATATTCAAAATTCAGTGACTTTCATAACCTACTAGAGTGCAGAGGAGAATTTGGTAAGGTGGCCGAATATGATAACATAAAAAAGGCAATAGCTTTTCTCTAAAGACACATATCCAGTTAGAAGTAAAAATGGAGTGTATTGTATAACAAATGTCTTAATTCATGAGCTCAGTGAATTATGCCTATGCAAGCAGTTTTCCAAAAGATCAGCAATGATTAATGAGAATGCAGAGCATTTATGAGCTTATTTTAAAAAAATAAAAAAAAAGATATCGATTTAAAGAAGAAACCATGTCAACCTCCCCGCCCCCCCTCCCGCCCCCCACCCCCTGTCCCCAAATTTGGGTGGTTATGTTCTCAGGTCAAATCAATTTGTTTCTATTCAAAAGTTAATTCAAGTATCAACAATGTTCTAAGTATTCTTTTTCACTAAAATTCTCTAATTACTGAACAATTATATTTGAAATATAATATCCCCAAGAGGACTTGCATGAGAGGACATTGTGGCTGGGTCATTTTGAAACTAAACTCTAAGATAAGTGTCTTTCACACAGCCTTCAGAAAAACATCTGGAATGTTAACAATCCAGTGGACCCAAGATTTACCCCAAAACCAGAGGCATTTTTGTTATATAATTCAATATTATCTTTAATTTTAAAGAGAGAAAAAAGGAAAAAAGAATCCCGTTCTTAATAGGAACAAAAACTACAAAATACTTAGAAATAAATCTGCTCATAGGAGAGTAAAAGACACACATAAAAAAGCTACAATAGTATATTAACAGTCAGAAGGCAAGATTGCATAAATGGAGGTACAATGTTTCTGCAACATAATATTTATGTCAACCCTCATTAGTAATCTATGTTGATGTATACATTTAATAAACTTTAATTGCAATTAAAAGTGATTATTTCGGGTGGGTGGGGAAAAACAGATGAAAAGGTATTAATGTTCCTACGGAAGAATGACTTGCTTTACCAGGCAGTAAAATTTAAAATAAACCTACAGATTCAGTAGGGAACTGGTGCTGGAACAGAGCAGTGGGAAGAAGAAGAGGGTCAGAAGTACATCCAATGAATAGGAAACATAATGAAGAATAAAAGATGACATTTTCAGTTCAGTGGGAAAGGGAGGCTTTGAAAACATTAATTGGCCCGGCTGGCGTAGCTCAGTGGATTGAGCGCGGGCTGAGAACCAGAGGGTCCCGGTTCGATTCCCAGTCGGGGCACATGCCTGGGTTGCGGGCCAGGTCCCCAATGAGGGCCATGTGAGAGGCAACCGTACATTGCTCTTTCTCCCTCACTTCTCTCTCTGAAAATAAATAAAAAATAAAATCTTAAAAAAAAAATCAATATTCTAAAAAAAAAAAAAGAAAACATTAATTGTACTGGTATACATGGGTATCCATTAAGACAACAATAAAGCCACACTTCTAATTCACATGTTACTCAAAAATAAATTCCAGATGGATTAATGGATTAATGAATCCGAAAGGAACATATTAATAAAAGGATATTAACACAAATTTGGGATTTTAATGTTTCCCCTCGTTCCAGTCCCAAGACGGTTACATAAAGCCAGAAGGTCAGGAGTGGAACCTCAGCACCCAGCCACAATATTCTCCTTTTCTTGCTGAGGGCCTTGGGGAAACCAGTCACAGAGAGGCAATCTGGGCCATGGAAAGGTCCGGAATTTGACAGACAGACATGAATCAGAATCTCAGTTTGCCTCTATACTATATTAGCTGTGGGACTTCGGGCTAGCTCTTTAATTTCTTTAAGCTTCAGTTTTCTCTTCAGTGAAGTGACATAATACGAATTTTTGGAGGTCCTGCAATGATCAGATTCACTGCTGTCTTGTCAAAGGGCCTAGCTCAGTGCCTGACACGTGTCTGGTGTTCGATGAATGTTCATTTTCTCCCATCGTTTTCAACATCTGAGGACTTGAAAAAGAATCTGACTTTGGATGTTCGTGAAGGCCGCCATTATAGCACTCTTCGTTATTAAGAAAAGAACCCATATAGAGATGTTGGTTTGCCTAGTTTGAATCTTTCGGTTCAAGCTTCTTCCAGAAACCTGAGAACTTTGAAGACTGGCAAACCAAAGTGATGATTCTGCCTCTTACAGAAGACAGTCAATAAACATTAGCTCCTCTGAGGCAGACAAATTACAGGAACCACACATTCCACGGCGTTTCATAATCTTAGGACAAAACCCTCCGTGGATGAGGAGTCTTGCTTCCCAGGCTTCTCAGGCCCAAAGTTGGCTACGTCTCTCCTCCGCCTGGTTTCGTCACATTGCTCATTTGTCTGTTTGTACTTTGGCCCACTGCGAGCTGGGCCGTCTCCTGGTTTGGTGGATTTGCAGCCGCTCAGAGCCAGCCAGTCTCCAGAGAAGGGCTAGGACTTCCAGTCTGGCCACTGTTGGCCCTCAGCTCTGGCAATAACATGCCGGGCTGAAGCTTTATTTTTTTGGAACTCTTTTTTTATTTTTAAGCTTATGGCTCAGCTTCCTCTGTTCATTTAAGAGAAGTATTTTGGAGCTTCCTCAGAGGGTTAGGACTGCCATCATCGGCTGTGGGATTCAGGGTCTGTCCTGGTGCAGAGCGGTGTCCTCCGACCAACCTCTGCCTCAGACAGGTGTCCACCCCACCTTCCTACGGGATCCTTTTCCTTCTCTCCGCAGGCGAGTGTGTACTTGTTAGTGAGAGACTGTGTCTCTTCTGCCCAGTGTCTCAGTGAAAGATCATTTGGGTATCAGGAACAGATATTCCAACCCCCGCCCCCTACCCAGCTTCAGCAAAGAGGGGTTTATTATACCATGTCAAGGGGAAATCTCTGCGACATCCAAGCACAAGACATGAAGAACAGCCAGGCTGGAAACGTCGGGCACTGAGATGGTCCTCACCAGTTCTAAGGCCTGGACGATCTCTCTTGTCTTCATTTCTTCATCTCCTCTCTCTCTTTGGTGGCTTCTGGTGTTTGTGATGGACAAATGTGGATGCCCCTGTCCTGGCTCTATGTGGCATTTCAGTTCAATCACCTATCATCATTGTATGACTTTTAAAGTCTCTGTGATAGTTCACTTTAGTGGGAAAAGGAAGCATCTGATTGGTGGTTGTCAGCCAATAAATTGACAAATTTAAGTTAGATGTCAACCTCTGGTTCAATCAGCTTTGACCAGAAGGCAGGGCCAAGTAACAGTCATTGGCTGAGGGCCTGAACAGGTTCTCTGAGAGGACAGCTGATTCTGTAGGTCTGTCACCCAGGACCCGGCGAGGTACCAACCCCAGCCCTTCACATTCAGATAAAGCCTGATGGTTTACAAAGTGCTTTATATACACTGTGTTGTTTTCTTGCCTGCTTGATTAATTTGTTCATTCAACAAACATTTATTGACATGCCCTATATCAAGTGCAGGAATAGGTACACGTACAGGCCCCATGTTCCAATGCGACCATGTTGTACACAAGGCCATTCTATCAGGAGTCGGAGTGCAGGGTTAACACACATGCAGGGAATGTGACGTAAGTGCACTGATGGGGAGGGTTGGAAGGTGGGCTGCTATGGATATACAGGGAAGGATATAACGGGCTTGAGAGTAGAGTGAACAACTCAGAAAGCTTGTTCAGTGGCTTGGTTATCTTTACACATCACAGAAATCAGATTCAGCCTCAGAGAGGCTAGGTGAGTTGCCTGACATCACACAGCACTAGAATCAAGACTAGGTCCAGATCCTCTGACTCCTGATCCAGTTCTCACTCCTTTCACCTGAGGACCCTCTCCTGCCATGTTTGCACTAGTGATGCTTCGGGTAGGACTCATCCCATTAGTGGGGTGCTTGGACACTTGCAGCCCTGGCTTGGTCACCACTGAAACACCGGGTGTGGTCACATTCTACAGAGCCTCAAACCTTCAAGGCTGAGGTGATAGGCTAGGATGGGAAATGGGAGGAGGATGAGGATGAGGGGGAGTTGGGAACCTGTCATCACTTGGCCTGGGGAAGGGGAGTTGGGACTCAGAATTCTAGCTCATGTGAAAGGAGATATTTGACTCAGAGAGGGCAGGGATGAAGGCGTAGAGAAGAAACCAGACCCTTGTTGAACCTTTGGCAGGCCTGTATCTTAGGGAGGATGCTGAAGACGGGGAAGACCCTCTCTCGGAAGATCCTCTTCCGAGATGGAATTGACTGTACCAGAAGTTCCTGCCCACAGCAGGCCAATCTGTGCAGACCCAGCGGGATGGCTGTGTCCAGACAGGTGCCAGGGTCATCCCTGGGTAGTGACATAAATTTGGCCTGGGGAAGCACCTTGGGAGGAAGCCAGGGCCGGTGAAGCTTCCACCATCCTTTCCATTCCCCATGTACTTCCCTTATAATTGGCTTCCCTTTTGACCCACAAGCCTCCTTTCTGTTGCCAAAAAAGCAGTGAGGACTGTCACATGAACAATAGTCACCAAGAATCACACACAGCTTTCAGACTGTACATGCATGCCCTGTTGCTACAACGAATGCAGTCTCCTTGAGATTCAACTCGCCCCATTTCTTGCTCTTGCTTTCCTTTGTCTGGAAGCATGCGGTCGCCTGTGGCCATTTCTGAGGTAAAAGAAGATACCTCTTTTCTGTTAGAAAATCAACACTGTGGACATGGTAATTAATGGCAGCTGGTGCTGGGCCTTAGAGCTGGGGAGGCCACAGGACTGGGGGGACCCTAAGAGGACACACCCCATGGAGGGCCATCACTTCTTAGTGCCTGCCTCTGGCTGACATAGAATCTGGAAATCTGAATTAAAAATAATTCAGCACAAAGTGGCACAACATTTCTTAAAAATACAGATAGAACAAATAAAACATGATTTGGTTTGAAGGCAGCTACCTGTTCTATAAAAAATTCCTCCCACCTACTTCATCTCTGGGTTTTCTTCCTCAAACCCCATAACTGTGTCTATTCTGAGACGACATCAGACAACCCAAACCAAGGGGCATTTGACGAGCTGCCTGGCCAGCACCCTTCAAAATGGTCAAGGTCATGGTGAGCAAGGCAAGACTGGAAAACTGTCAGAGGTCAGAGGGGCCTGGAGAGACATGATGACCAACTGCCATGTAGGACTGCGGAACATCAGTGGAAAAGACTGGTGAAATCTGGAGTTTAGTTCATGGTACTGAACCAGGGTTAATTTCCTGATTGTGGCAAACATGGCATGGTAATGAAAGACGTTAACATCAGTAGGGGAAGGGCATAGGCGAATTATGTACTCTATGTACAACTTTTCAATAAATCTAAAAGTACACCCCAATCAGATTCACTAAAGAGAAAAGTCCCTCCGAGGCCAAGATGGGGTTAGGCTCTGAGAACGAAACCAGGTTTCTGCTGTTAAAACGAACCGTGTCCCATTGGTGTCCTTTCTCCCAGCCGGTGTGCAGTGCGCGGAGCACAGTGCTGAGGTCCATTGTCATTCTCTTTTAGACCAAATGGTTCCAGACACTCCCCAAATGGCCTGTGGACTAGTCCAGAAGCATGCAGGTGGTCATGCAACTTTATACCGTAAAGTAATGTCTCTCTTCCTATCAGTAAGAGAAAGTCCATTAGTAGTCTCCCACACTATTGCCCTCCCACTGGAATGGCTCTAGAGCGGCTGGAGTCGCAGTTTGAAATTCATAGGCAGTTTTTAGGAGCGCTCCAAGGACTGACATTTTGCCTAAGGATGTGGTGGTTTGACCTGTTAGCCAGGCCGTGCAGTGGCTGGATCATTTTCTAAATGGCTTCTGGCTCCGTGTAGCAGGATCTGAGAAGACCCCCTTCTTTCTAAGAAAACATTCCCAATGTCAGGAAAATTAAAGAGGCAGAGGGGCCCAAGTGGGCTGTCAGAGTGAGGAAGGGGCCAGCATGGGACTGAGAAGCCTTTACAAATATTTTCATCTCTCCAGAGGACTTAAGTTTCTCTAAATCTGTGGTCCCTCCAACTCCACAGGAATTGGATCGCTCTGCAGTGTTCCCAGGCAGTTATTTCTCCTCGCAAAGCTGAGCCTCCCCTGTCAGGACCCAATCAGATGACCACAAATCAAAGATAGCTTGGACTCATGCCACTAACAGCAGGGAAAGCCATTAGCTAGAGTTGTTTGAAAAGGGAAGTGGCTCAGATATCTCTGGTCTCACAAGAAAAGCTTCTGTAATGTCAGGTTATTGTTACCAAATGGCTTAGTGGACGGAGGCATCACATTTCTCATAATGAGAGGTTATTTATTGCACCAGTGAACTAACACACTCTCCCTTGTTCACTTGCACAAGATAAGATGAAGAGGCTTTTCAAGTTGAATTACATTTAAAAGGAACACGTGCTTCCAGCTAATGCTTGGGTTTAGCTCTGGTTGTGTAGGGGGGCAGTGTAGATGGCTCCCTCTGTGGGTGGTCTGGGGGGCTCTTCAAGGTTCTCCTTGCCCAGAGTCTAATGCTTGAACTTGAACTTGTGGGGATCATTTTTTTTAGGGTTAGGGCAGTGTTTCAGGCATGGGTTCATCTCTTGGGCTACAGTGATTGGTTCAGGGATAGGAACATGACAGAATGTGGGCCAATCAGAGGATGTTCCAAGAATTGTTCTAAGAAGAGCTGGTGGTGAAGACATCGTGACTCAGGGAGGCAGGAGGATGGATGGGACTCTTGGGTTCCAGAGGCTATGTTTTCAGTAACAACAGGAAAACCCATCTCTGTCTGAGAGAAGAAAGCCACGCAGAGGTAAGGAGGGAGGAGAGACAGATTGAGAAGGATGTTCATGGCCTTGAAGGCCAATTCTAGGCACCGAGAGCCCAGATATGTGTAGGAGTGCTCCAATATCCTTCAATAAAGCCCCACTTTAATTAAGCTTGCCCGTATTGGGGTTCTACCAATGGCAAGAAAGAGTAGTCTGACTAACACGCTCATCAGCGTGCCGGGTTCTACAGCTTCCCAGTAGCACCGTTTCCAGACGGCACACCACAGCTGGGCCCTGAGGTGTCAGGTGCCTCTGGCGTGGAAGGGCGCTACGGAGGAGAGTGGAGTGAAAACACCTTGGCCCAGGAGAAGCAGCAAAACTGGAGAGCGCAAGTAAGTGTGCGCTGTTCTTTCTGGCTTTTTACTGGCTTTGCTCGTTGTGTTTTCTGGTAAGGGTCTTTTGAAGAAAGGACTCTATGGCTAAAATAGTTTTACATTCACTGGCTCAGAAGATCTTTTTCAGCCTCTCCAGCTCTAGCATTCCTAGTTATTACTCTTTCTTAGTCCTCTGACCTCAGCCTGTGCCCCTTAGAGGCCTACGAGCCTGCTGTGTTGGAGGGAGGGTCAAACTCAGGGCAAGTGTGTGGAGGAGGAGGGATGGGAGGTGGGGATGGGAAACAGGACTAAGCTCCATCCAAGGTCCTAGCAGTGGCCTCCCTTCCTTCTCCTGACTTCTGCGGACCCCTGCTGAGGTAAGTCTGGAATAAGTCAGTCAGTTGCTTCAAGATTCCGCCTCAGCTGGTCATTCTCTCTCTGATGCTCCATCTCAGACAGAAGGATATATGTGGCATGCAGGGTGGTCTGCCATTCTTGACTCCTGGAACGAACCCCTGGGAAGGAGGTCTCTTGCCAAGCACAGGTGCTCTGAGGCCCGAGAGAGCGGGAGAGCCTGCCGTGAGTGTGGCAGGATGTCAAACCAGGGGGCGAGGCAAGAAGACAGGGAGGAAGTACATCGGGGCGGGGAATAATAAGCTCCTTCGTGGCTCTGAAGGCTCTCAAGGGCTGATTTTCAATGATAAATGATCCCGGGATTTGTTCAAAGCCCAACAGCAGCCCCTAGTGTCCTGCAGCTGGCTGGAGCAGCCCACAGGAGGTCTCAGAGCCCCTGAGGGACAGCCTCCCTGTGGCTTTTGCAGAGATGGAGGAGGGGTTCTGGAAATGCACTGGAAGGCAATTCTGCAACCAAAATCAAAGTGAGCACCACATGCGTTTACTGAGTTTTGCAGGTATGTTAACAGGGAATGCTATGCTTGCAGGGGGAACATGGAATGTGTACAGCCAACCGTTACTGGACACCTAATGTGTGCCCGTATACCAGTCCTGCACGAGGGCTTTGGGTGCAAGGGAGGAGCGTAGAAACTAAGTCATCGTCCCTGAGTTCCCGTTCAGTGGGAGAAGCGAACCCAGGAGCAAGATAATGAACTAGAATCCGGAGCTTGCTTCGATGCTCTAGGACGGCCTCAGAGTAATGAAGAGCTCCTGGAGGGCCAGGTGCGTTTGAACTGGTTTGAGCAAGAGCCAGAGAAGATCTGGGCAGGAGGACTGGATTCTGAGTCCTTGCAGAAATCTCGGGGAGCAAACGAGAAACTAGAAGTCCAGCAGCCAGGCGCTGGTGGCAAGAGATACCCCAACCAGCTTGAAGTGTCCTTTGGGAGGGCTGCGTGTGAGGGGTGGGCTCCGTGCAGGGCCACGGAGTCAGGGGCAGAGCGCCTGAAACGACCCCCACAGCATGGAAGCAAGAGGCTGTGCTTTTTTGGTGTTTGTTTTTTGTTTTTTTGTAAAGCTTGTGGCTGGTGGTGGCTGGAAAGGACTTTCCACAAGAAAGCCTGAGCAGCCTGAAAGCTAGGGAGGGTATGGTGACCCTGGGGCGCGACCACAGTCTCGATGCCCTTCGCCACTCCACAGCCAGCTGTGGCCTGTGCCCAAAAGTTTTCATTTGGAAAGAAATGCTTTCCAGGCAACATGAAGAAGTCCCAGAAAACCTGTCATCAAAGAAAATGTCCTTTCTGGGCAACGATTTTCTACCGGTGAGCCACAGGGACTTTTAAAACCCGCAACAGCTGCCTGTGTAGTCAGCGGCACTGACCTTATTTCCCTTAGATTGTCCATAAAAAATGACAACAGCCAACACAACAATAGCTGCCCAGTGTGGATGAATCAAAATTATACCAATTTTTTGTCAGATTGTCAAGAATATGTTTTTTTGCTGTGCCGCAGAATTTTAGTAATTAGTTTACATGTGATAAGAGATTAACAGGGTTGAATATTGCTGGTCTAGGTTTTAGTGCAGTTGAAGGGAAGGCAGGGTGGAGTTCAAAATTGTGAACTTTGAGTTTGAACTTTCTAATATTGCTTTGCTGTGTTTGGGGAATGCTTTGGGGTCTAGGGCTATAGGGGAGGGTAAAATCATTTTAGCCTCATGCACTTTGAAAAAAGGTGTCCATTTTCTTCTTACTCTCTGAAGAAGTGAAAAAAATTGTGTGTGTATGTAGGGGTACTGGCTGGAACGTCAGGTGATGTGACATCTAATGAAAGGCTTGTTTTATGTGTTATTCAGTCAGTTGCTTTGGGGAAAAACTCTTAAATCTTTTCAAATCAACATTTCTAAGCCTCATAGCAAGGATTTGAGCAGAGCGGTAGGAAAAAACATCACATTTTCCCCAGTTCAGTTCTAGCATTTTCTTCTTTTCCCCTTCTATATTATCTTTGTAAGAAGGAAGAAATTTGTTCCAAGGAGGAAAATTCAGTACAGTCCCTCAGGATTCTCTGTTCTCTCCTAAACCCCACCTCTAAAAATCATTTCCCGAACATGTAAATGCTTCATGGACTTACTTGAAACCAAAGGTTCTCCAGAACAGAGCACATGTCCGTTGAAAGCCCCCAGGCACCCAGGGGTGGTGTAGGATCTTGTTTGACTGTTGAATGCGTGGGAGTGATGCCTAGCGGGGGATCCAGGATGGTGGAAATGGGGCCAAAATATACAACAGAGAATGCTGGGATCTTGGCTCCACCCCCCCGCCCCCGAACCAGGAGACAAGGCTGGTTAGGGACCCGGGGCTTATCTCAGGAGGGCGTGAATGCTGGAGAACCCAGACAGGGACAGGCTGAGGAAGTGTGCATCTCCGTGGATTCTGCGTGTTTCAGTGAGACCCCGGTTCAGCTGCTGTGGGTCTGAAGATGGAGAAGGTTCATTCCATCCTGTCCCTCCTTCTTAATTTCTTAACTAAGACATCATTTCACCTCTTTGGGTCTCCTCTTCCTTGTCTGATGAAGGGACTGAGAGGGGTCATCTTTACGGTTTTTCAGTGTTGACCTCCTGTGTGGGGCTGGGTGCCTGAGTTGTCAGGCCCTGTGCAAAATAAAGCTGCAAGGCCCTTATTCAAAAATCAGGGGGAACATGCTGTTACAAGTCCTAAAATATAAGGCTTTTCCCTTTCTCCTGTGGTCTCTCTTTCAACTTGTCATGATGTTTTTTTAATTTACTCTTTCACATTCTAAGAAAAGAAAAGTTAAAATGTAGTACCAATAGACATGACTTTTACCCTTCACCTGTGTTTCATGCAATGCCAGTTTTAAGTGCGTAAATATAAGAGCACTTGAGTTTATGCATCATCATGGAAATCACACAATTTATATTTGTAGTGTGAACATGCATATATATTTTGTTTTACCAGAACAGTAGAAACACTGCCTACAACTAACTCAGCCGTTTTCACTTTACCTTTGATAGGCACACATTCTACCTACACTCTCTACCTTCGGTTTCCTGGTAAGGAAGGAGGGACTGAAAAGAAAAGAGCTATGAGTTGCCCTATCTTTCCCTTTCTTTCTATGTCACTGTTTTCAGCATACATTGTTGACTAATGCAGGAAAGTAACAGGAGTTAGAAAGCAAAAGCTGTTAGAGGAAAACATCCCCTGTTTCTATAAAAAGTAATAAGAAAGCAGCCATGGTGAGATCTTGTAATATGTAAAAGGTGTTACATGAAGAGAGAAGGAAAGGAACAGGAAACACAAATATCCGATGAAGCACAAGCTCCAAAAAAATGCTGCAGTCTAGTTGACAAAATCACGACATTAAAACTGTAAGACAGCACTACACACCTATTAGAAAAGCCGAAATGCGAAACGCTGCCAACACGAAATGCTGGTGAGGACGTGGAGCCGCAGGGATTCTCGTTTATTGTTGATGAAAATCCAAAATGGGCACAACTTGGCAGTTTCTTACAAAACTAAATGTATCCTTACTGCATAATACAGCAATTGCACTTCTGGATATTTTAACAAGTGAGTTGAAAACTTATGTCCACACAAAAACCTGCAGCTGGATGTTTATAGCTGCTGTATTCCTAATTGCTGAAAACTTGGAAGCAACCAAGATGTCCTTCCGTAGGTGAATGGATAAATACGTTGTGGCATATCTCAACAATCGAATATTATTCAGCGCTAAAAAGAAATGGACTACTAAACCAGGAAAAGACACATAGGTAGCCATCCAGATTCCACACCCCCTCAAAAAAAAGACACGTAGGAACCTTGAATTGACGTTATTGCTGAGTAAAAGAAGCCATTTCAAAAAGGCTATGTGTTGTATGATTCCAAGTGTATGACATTCCGGAAAAGGCAAATCTATGCAGACAGTTGAAAACTCAGTGATTCCAGGGGCTAATAGTGAGGGAGGGATAAGTAGTTGGAGTGCAGGACATTTTTAGGGCAGTGAAACTATTCTGTATGGTACTTGATAATGGTAGAAACGTGTTCTCGTTTGTCGAAACCTGTAGAAAGTGAACTCTAATGTGAACTATGAACTTGGAGTGATCGTGATGTGTCACTGTAGGGTCATTAGTTGTAATAAATGTGCCACTCTGGTTTGAGATGTTGACAGTTGGGGGCTGTGTGTGGGGGCTGAAGCAGGGGTGTATGGGAACTGTACTTTCCACCCAGTTTTGCTATAGATCCAAAGCTTCTCTGAAAAATAAAGCCATTTAAAAAAATTAGGACAAGCATTTTGGAACTAATTTAAAAATAATCAAATCAGGGGCCCAAAGCAGAGATACAGAAGATCATAGAGCTAGGCTACAATAACAGAAGTTGCTGAAATATAAACAGAAATAATACAAATGACCAAATAAGATTCCAGGAAAGATAGAATATCTATATAGACTAATTACATTAGGAGATATAGAGGAAGCTGCCAAACATCCATCATCTCGAAGAAGCACAGAGCCCAGAATTAAAAAAACAAACAACCCTACACCTGAAATTAGGGTTATATTGGAAGGAACATGAAGGAAAACTGGTGCTGCTGAATATAAGGTAAAGGGTATAAATGAAAAAATCTGAGCAAAATGATAAGAAAATAAAGGGCTTCAAAGCTGTTGGGACATTGCCAATCTGTATCACCCAGAAGAGACTCTTCCTTTCGCCTCCTGGGAAATGAGTGTTGTCCTTGTATGAATTGAGGTGTGGGTTTTAAACAAAAGTCTCATTATCTATAGCATCATCTTAAGTTTATGAAGTACATGAAAAGACATGTTTCTTTAAAAGTGATCAAGCTTTTAAAAAGTAAAAATAAATCATGTTAAAACAAAAATAAGGCAGTGCTGTGCATCGAAGTTTGAGAATGTTAAAAAAGTTGAGAGAAAATGATGGACTTGGAAGACAGGGAAAGGAGATCCAGCTTATGAATTATTGAAGGACCAAGAAACTTACTGACATAATCTAATAAAGCTTTCCTTAAATAAGTGACTTGAGCGAACTTAATAAAAAGGTAACCTGGGTTCTGGAGAAAACGGACTGAAATGGCCCCTGTGTAGACACATTCCGATAAGCATCCTGTACTCCAAACACACAAACACCCCTTTGAGTATCGTCTGAAGTTCAGACAGTCAGAACCTATGATTTCTTTTTGTTGGACATTTTACCATTCTTTTATATTTAACCTTCACAAAGATTTTAAAATTTTAGTTATAGTCTTCTATATTATAGAATTGGGTGTTGTTGTTTTGTTTTGTGATCTAATCTAAAACATTTAAAAAATTGATACAAGAGTCCCGGCTGGTGTAGCTCAGGGGATTGAGTGCGGGCTGTGAACCAAAGGGTTACCGGTTCGATTCCCAGTCAGGGCACATGCCTGGGTTGCAGGCCAGGTCCCCAGTGCGGGCCACGTGAGAAGCAACCACACATTGATGTTTCTCTCCCTCTCCTTCTCCCTCTGTTCCCTTCTGTCTAAAAATAAAATAAATAAAATCTTTTAAATAATATTGATACAAGAAATGTCTGTCATATTATTTTATTTTTTCAAATTGCTCCTGTAAATGTTTTATCATGCAGGGCCTCTGCTGTGTTTTCTCATTCAAGCAGTGAGATCGAGTCACCTGTAAGAAACAAATCAGATGGCCTTAGGCCTCTCCACAGTAACATTTGTTGCTAGAAAACAGTGGAACAATAACTCCAAAGTCCTCCTAGAAAAAAAATGTGATCTACAGATTTTTTCTTATCCAGACAATCTTTCATTCTCTAACAAAGGCAACTAACTATTTTGAACATGTAAGAACTCAAGGAATATAGTTCTAGTGAGCCCTTCTTGAGAAATCTACTAGATGAAAAAAAGTACATCCAATTTCAAGATGACAGGAAAAAGTGTGATAAAAATATTAGTGTTGAGCAATGAATGAATCTATTGAATTATAGAACCTAGACCTAAACAAATATGAACAGAAATCGTTAGAAGTTGGTTGCCTGGCTAATCCAGAATATGCTTGTTTAGTTTCTTTTTAGATTGTCATCATACCAGAAACACAAAATGGAAGCATTTTCTGGGGAATCTGACATCAGTCTGTAGCTCCCTTATTTGAGAATTTCAGGTGTAAGCAGCTATTGTTTTGAGGCACAGGGTGTACTAACTAAAGATTGGTCTTTCATAAATATTGCCTTATAAATATATGCTGAGAAAAAATATATGCTCAGGATATAATTCAATGTGCTATATATTAAATATTTCTACTATGTAGACTTATCTCTCATGGATCTGTGCTGAGGGAGAAAAAATATAAAAGAACAGAAATTTATAGTTCTTGCCACGACTGGTGTGGCTCAGTTAGTTGGGTGTTGACGTGTAAGCCAAATATCATTCGATTCCTGGTCAGGGTACATGCCTGGGTTGTGGGCCAGGTCCAACCCCAGTTGGGGGTGTGCGAAAGGCAACTAATCAACACTTCTCTCTCATATGGACATTTCTCACCCTCTCTTTCTCTGTCCTTCCTTTTCTCTCTAAGAATAATAAATAAAATCTTTAAAAAGAAAATTTGTAGTTCTCAAACTGTACCTAAATCAAATAAGTAAGAAATCAGGATACTGCTTGAATATAAAAGTCCATTGATTTATGAGATATCAACACTTGCATTCCTGGAAAATTCGGTGTATTTTATCACCATGTAAAAAGTTGTTATCCATGATATACTTTCTATTATTTTATTGGTAAATTTGTGACTTTTATTTATTTTTTCTGTGACTACGCCTTATTTGTAAATATGTTTTATTTTTCATGAGAGTTTGGAAGCTTCTTGGGAGCAAGACTCAGGTCTTTTGTACTTTAAATTTGAATCCCAGCTCTGCCACTTAGAAGCTATGTGATCTTGGCAAAGTTCCTAAAACTTGCTAAACTCGATTTGTTTTCTTTGGTAAAAATCTATGAATAATATCACCTGCCTGATGATCAAATGAGATACTTTATATGAAGTCCTCTGCACAGTGCCTGGCATGACGTATGTGGTCGATAAATGTGAACTAGTTCTCTTCTTGTTTTTGTGCCGCCATCATTTCCTAGCGCAATAGAGTCTGTCAGAGTCTGTCCGCGGTAAGCACTGAATAAATAATTGTCATCTTGAAATAAGGTATTTAGGGACATTTATTATTAGTCTTAGGGTAAAAGTGTACTGCCTCGCACTTGCACAGCTCCTGGCAAAGTCGTCCGCGCCTCACCACAATCTCATGAGGCAGGTGTTACTGGATCATTGGGATCAGGGATAAGGAAAACCAGGTGTGCTGGAAATTAAAACCTCAATTTAGCAAAAAATGTCACCTATAAATCAGGCCTTACATACCTGTGGCAGAGGCTGGTGTTCCTCAGAACAGGCACCCAGAGAGCTCAGCTGAGGATAAAGCACTTCCTGTCACCTGCCCGCAGCCCCTTCTCCGTGTAGTGAGTCAGGCAGCCTTGGCCAAGGACCGTGACAAGTCCAGGTGGCCACATCTGCTCTTGGCATTGCTGTAGTGTGGGGAGCTGTGTCCAGGTGTCCGCTATGGTGTCCAGGCCCTTTCTGCAAATGCTGAGGGGAGACCTGTACAAACCGGAAATCACAAACGAGCAGCTGGCCTTCACACAACCTGCAAGAAAGTTGTGCTTCTTCTCGGGAGAGAAGAGGTTTGCTCAAAGACAACAAAGGGTGCCGTCCTGGCTAAGGTCCTCATCAGCCAGCGGGCATCTCAGTGTCCTTTTAGATTGCTGGCCCTGGCCAACTCAAAGAGGATACACCTACAAATGCAGTTCTGGAAAAGTGCATAGGATCTGGTGAAGAAAACAAGAAACGTTATTGAGGGATATAACAGATTTGAATAAAGGGGGACATATATTACGTTTCTGGATAGGAGGACTTGAAATTGCTGGTCTGTCAATGCAGTGAACTCTAGAAGGCGGTGAGATGCAAGCAGAGATCTTGGCCACTGGTAACTGCAGCTGGGAAAACTGGGGCACACGAGAGACCTTGGGCCCTAGTCTCTTGTGAGGCCAGGTCCACAGTGTGGCTTTAACAGTCTTTGCCGAGCAATCTCCCAGCAAGAGAGGCAGAAGGAAGCTGGCTGAAAATTCCTTACCAATGAGAACCCTGGCTGAGTCTTCTGGTAACAGGGAAGGTCTGCAGAAACCAAGGGAGAAAGCATAATGATACCTGGGGGTGCTTTCACCACGAAGCTTTCGGGACTTGGGAAACCTGAGGTTCAGGGAAGCCAGCAGTGAAGTAAGAGGGAGAGACCACTGCCTTGCCAGGAACTTACTGATTTGGTGTGGGACCAGCCAGCCTGTTATGCAGATATGATGGAAGAGAAATGCTTCCACAGCCAAACCACAGACCCTGGCAACTCCTCGCCTCGGAGGCAACAAAAACACATTCACAGGAACTGGCTCCTTTCTTCTGAATTCTACACCTTAAGCTAAAGAAGTCAGTCACGCGAGGCTGGTGTGCTGGAAAACACATCCATAGTCTCGGTAGAAATCTCTGCCCTTCCTTTTCAGATCTCTCCTCCCATGTGCCCATGCTATTCCCAGATCCCATGTGAGTTCTGGGAATGGCCATCGATGACATGACTGATAGTTTCCTCGGTTTTGCTGCCAGAAGTCCTTTTTTGTGTTTGAAGCCATTGAAACACAAACGTGAAACACCAAGGAGGAGGTGGGGGCACGCAGTTAGTGAAGGTAACATGTAAAGGTTCTCAGTACATAAAGATTCTGTAGTCTGGTTTGGGAAATAAAATGTCTGTCTACCCCATTCTGTCAGTTCTTCCCAGGAGACAACCACCAAGACTCCCCTCACTGAGACACAAAAAATTGGGTTAGAATTGCTGTGATGGTGGCACAGCTGGATCAACCTGCCCTGGACCTAAATCCAGACCAGGGTCCCCCATCCATCCTTTTCTCTGCATCCAAAACTGGACATCAGCACATGGCCCCTCTTCAAGTATTACGTTCACTCCACACCCTGAGTGTTTTGATTACCTTAGTAGGTATGACCTGTTTTGTTCCAAATAGACCTACTGAGGATCTCTTCACAGTTTTTTATGAAGCCAATTTGTACCAATTATGCAAGTTCAACTTTCAGTAGCTTTGCCTCCAGGGTTTTATTCAATTCTGGACCCAGTATTCCTGGTCCTATTTCAACAATCAATTAGTAGAGACCACTGAGTGTCTGTTATGGTGCTAGATACTTTTAGGAGGAACAGTCAAGGGATTTCGAGGCCAGCAGGCTTGACTTTGAGTCTTGGCTCTGCCTGATTAGCTGGGTGACATTAGATCCACCATGTAACCTTTCTGATTGCATGGTTCTCCAGGTATGACATGGGATGATAATTCTGGGTTACAGATGATATATAGAAAGAGTCTGAAACACAATCTTTAATCAGAAGAGGAACAAAAATGCTAGTGTCAAAAACTAGAACAGAAGACAATAACTGGCTCCTGAGATAACTTTTTTCCCATCATGGAACACGTGAAGTAGTGGGAGCCTAGAGAGTCATAGAGGACTCCCCCATGCTGGGGGCGGGGCGGAGGGCAGGAAGCATGTGCTAATATAGTCCAAATAATCACACTGATACCCAGTTTGATCCAGGAAGAATTTGAGATAGCATGTAAAAATAGATAAATTAGAGCAAGATAACAAATAAGAAGTGACAAGAAAGCAAAGAAAAATCAAGGGTGGGACATAGAATGAACCTGGGAGGGAGGAAGTCCAGAAAATGCACCCCAGCGAGATCCATTCCAGCCACTTGCTTTAAGGGAACATGGATTTGATGCTAAGCTTTCCTGTGGCCACCACCAATAGCCGTGATGACAACTACAGATTACTGCAGGGAATGTCAAATACAGGTGAATGATCAGCATGGAGAGGGAGCTGGGTAGGGAAGGCTCCTTTCCTTGTGTAGGAAAAACGATGAGGTTTGAACAAGGTTTTGAAGGATGTTGGAGCTCTGTATTCCAGGCAGGGGGAGCCACCCTAGCAAAACATGTAGAAAGACAGAAAAGAAGTTTTCCTGGGATGCAGAGATCCTTCTGGACAGTCTCAAAGTAGGGCAGGCAAATGACTGTGGTCTTTAACACCGGGATTCAGATTTCACACGAAAGGGAGCAGTGGCTCTCCCTGAGGAGAAAGTGACCTGACGAGAGTGGTATTTGGAGGAAATTATCCTGGCACCACACAGCTGCAAATTTCTCCTTTGCAAATTATAATTCATCACAGCCATTTAGGAAAACACTGTCATGCATGTCTCTCCTGATGGGGTTCACATCTGGTTCTGCCACTGGCAATACAGAATAGTTAGGAAATCTGGGCAGCATTAGTGTCGAATAACCTTTGCTTGAAACACAGTGAAGCAAACCGCAAACTTAGAAATGGCACATATCCCTCTGGAGTAATTTAGCCCAGGTGCCCTGAGTGACAGGAAATCCCACATTGTAGGATCTATTAGTCTGGACAATGGCATGAGTGTTGAAAACTAGGGAGGTTGAAATTAGTCTCAGAAATAAGCATAAACTTAGTGACTCTTACTTTCACTTTGCTTTCCTTGCATGTATGAAGTTTTGAGAGTTTAAAGGGGCTTTAAAATCATTCTGCATAAAATATTTATAGCACAATTAGCAGGTTTTTTTTTTTAAAGAAAGTTATAATTGTGTAGCACGGGGCCATCGTTATCAGTTAAAATCTTTAGATTTCAAATTTAGGCTTGAATTTTGGCCGAAGCCATTCAGCCCTCCGAAGAAACGAGGCTAAGAGTTCCTTTGTTGTTCAATGACAGAAGCCTACAGAATGTAGAAACACCAAGTACCACGGGAGCCGAGCATGAGAGGGCAGAGAAGTATTTGAGCGGGCATGCACTTTCTGGGTCAAGGTGTGCTCTTTTTTCACAAGGCTGTAGACATTTTCTTCTTGAACCCAGCGAGGTGTGATCCATGTGCAATTCATCCTCTGGGACAGCTGTCACCAGGCTCTGGGGGGGTGGGGGGGGGGCGTTGGGTGGAGCATGCCCTTGCAAACTTTTGGTGGAGAAGAGGAAAGAGCAAGGTTTTGGGGCTTTGATAGTCACACATATAATCCGAGTGGCTGTTTTCTTTGGGGGCCTTTCCCAATGGACTCTTGTGAAGCTATCTGCATTTGTTGAAAGAGTGATAAGATGAACCACAGACCGATCTTCCATGGTTCACCCCTAACTTTCAGCAGGGAAGAGAATTTCATTGGTAAATGAAAGAATTCCTGGAAGAGAGAGTCCTGGTGGGGCTAGATTTGGGAATCTTCCATGTGTAGGTGGATTGTTCAAATTGGGTTATTCCCTGTGACCCCAGGTGATTTCTTTTCTCTGTAGGGAAGTGAAAGTAAAATCTAGAAGAGCTCCAGAGAGTGTAGAGTTTTATGGTAAATCAATTTTTCTTAATGAAATGCATCCATTTACTTAACAAATATTTATTGAAAGCCCTGTGCTAGCTGCTGTGCTTGGTGCTGGAAGTACTAGGGGCTATATTGACAAACCAGAGAAATCATGGCCCACGAATCATTGATGTGACCTAGGGCAGAGCAGCAATTCTCAAAGTGTGTACCATGATGATGCCAATTTCATGAAATTCTCTTGCCCTCACACAAATAAACAAAGAAAGTAAAGAGGGGGGTTTTCTTTCTCAAACAAATTAGGGAAAGAGTGTATACTCTGTTTTGGAGACACACATAGACACCATAGAATAATAAAGCCTTTGATATATGCTGCTGTGTACAGCTACACCACCCTGAACGCACCCGACCTCATCTGATCTCGGAAGCTAAGCAGGGTCAGTCCTGGTTAGTACTTGGATGGGAATATATTCTGCTATAAATAATTGCACCATTCTTTGTTCAATCCAGCATTTATCGAAAGCATTCAGCCTTGAAAATCCGGTGACTTATATCTTGGGGGCTAGTTTTCCATGACACTTTATAAAAACACCTCAGTGGAGGCAACTCAGTGGAAATTAGCGTGCCCAAACCCCTCATTTACACAATAGATATACTGTTAGATTTGATTTGCTAAGATTTTGTTAGGGATTTTTTACATTTACGTTTATGAATAATATTTGTCTAAGTTTTCCTTTATTGTAATGTTCTTAATCTGGTTTGTTTTGAAGGTAATGCTGGCTTCATAGAATAAGTTAAAACATGTCCTCTCTGCTTCTATTTTTTGGAAGAACTTGTGGGGAGATGGTATCATTTCTTCCATAATGTTTGGTAGAATTCATCAGCAAAACCACCTGGGCCTGATGAATTTTTTTTTTAAGGTGATTAACCATTGATTAAATTTCTTCATTAGATATAAGCCTAATGAGGTGTTCTATTTTTCTGTGTGTGAATTTTGGAAGTTTGTGTCTTTTAAAGAAATGAGCCATTTCAACTAACTCATCAACAATGAATTTGAAAATGGAGAAAGTGTGGGGCCCGAAAGCCTAAAATACTTCCCACCTGGCGTCCTACAGAAAGAGTTCACTACCCTTGCTCTAGAAGACCTCCAGGTGATGATGATCACATGGGTTCAATGTCGGCATCTATGTTTACGATCACAAGGTCAAATGAGGATTTCAAACATAGGTTTCTTGGGAGTGTGAAAGTGGAAAAGTGGTGAGTTGAGTAATCGCACGGGAGATTTCAGAACAAATCATGCGACATGCAGTTGAACCTGCCCCGAAGCAGATGGACTGTGTTCACACTGGGGCCCACACGGTGTGGGTACCTGTCCGTGTATACACTGCAGCTCAGTGACAACTGGAATGGTCATGGCAATACAAAGTTTTCTATGTCCAATTTCTGTCCCAGGAATAATGAAATTAGATATGCATGTCATGCTGCTTCCAGTAATAGCACAATGCTAATCTATCTTCAGCTGAAGATAATCATCTTTACCTAATTAGCAAGTGACACCTTATTAAAATCAACATTAAAGAATCACCTGCCGGCAGAGTTTTAGTTGAGCATGAGATAAATCTCCTAAACCAGTAAACAAACCGGTGCCTTAGCTGTACCATGTCGAACAGTATACCTCTGCGTGCTCTGAGCAGGAGCTGCAGACTGTCCTTCCCAGGAGTCCTCAGGAATCCCTGGGTGTTCTCCACCATCTTGCCTGCTCCTGCCTTGGGGCCATGGGTGACACCAGGATGGGGTCTACTAGCAACCCCCTCCCCGCAACAAGAGCCTGTCCCTGACTCTTCCTCCTGTTGAGATTCTTGTTGACATGCTTTCTTGCCTGAGGACTACTGTTAAAACTCAATATATTACACAGAAGCTAATAACATTGATCCCCTTAAGGGAAAAGATGCAGGTCTTGGTCATATTTTTCCCAAGAAGCATTTTGAGTCCCGTGAACAGTTCCCATTCCCCGCCCCCCTACCCCAGGAGTTCTGTACCAAGCAGTGGTGCTGGGAATAGCAGTCTTTGTTAAACCACAAAAGTGTTTTGTTACTTTCTTCGCCCAGGACAACAGACACTTCCAGGAGTCCACTGAGTATGATGGATGAACCCTGGGTGGGACTCTGGGTACTGGCTGAAGTTAGCGGTAGTGCAGACATTCTGTTCACCCCTTTTAAATGTACAGAAAGTAGGAGAAAACAATCATGCACTTCTAGGCCTTTCATGACATAAAAGTGTGCCTAATGTACAAGTTAGCTTGATGCAATTTGAAGCCATTAAAAAAAAAAGAGCATAAAGTGCTTGAAGGCAACATTCATTTCTGTGTTTTTGTTACAGCTTTATTGAAATAGAATTTACATTCCATACAATTCGTTCAATCAAAGGGTACAATTCAGTGGGTTTAGTATAGTCACTGAGTTGTGCAACCATTACTGCAATCAATTTTAGAACATTTCAGCAACTCAGAAAGAAATCCCACCCCCACTAGCTAGTATCCTCCAGTCTCCTCATCCCTCTCAGCCCTGAGCTAACCCACTGTTGCCTGTGTATATAGTACATATTCTGGACAGTACAGATAAATGGAATCAGATAATGTGTGTTTCTTGTGATTGGTCTCTTTCACTTAGCATATGGTTTTCAAGAATCTTCATGTGATAGTGTATGTCAGCACTCCATTCCTTCTTACGGACAAATCAAATTCCATGGAATGGAGAGGACACGTTTGGTTTATCCATCTATCAGTTGATGGACATTTGGGGTGTTTCTACTTTTTGGCTACTATGAATAATGTCACTGTAAACATTCATGTATAAATTTTTGTGTAGACATGTTTCATTTCTCTTGATTATGTATCAGGAAGCAGAATTGTTGGGTCAAATGAAAAGTCTGTATTTAAATTTTTGAGGAACTAACAGACTATTTTTCAAAGTGACTGCTCCGTTTTTATATTCCCACTGTCAGTGTAAGAGGGCTCCCTTTTTTCGCATTTCACAAGCATGTTATTATTCGTAACAACACTTGTTATTATTCAACTTTTTGATTGCAACTTTCCTAGTTGGTGTGAAGTGGTATCTCATTATGGATTTGATTTGTGGTTTTCTAATGACTATTAATTTTGAGCATCTTTTTTTACAGACGTATCTATTTATATTTTTTCCAATTTTGAAATGGATGTGTATTTATTATTGAATTGTAATAATTCTTTATATATTCTAGATATAAATTCTTTATCAGATATCTGATTTGAAAATATTTTCTTTCATTCTATGGGCTGTCTTTTGACTTTCTTTTTTTAAAAAAATGTATTTTATTGGTTATGCTATTACAGTTGTCCCACTTCCTCCCCTTTATTCCTCTCACCTTGTCCCCCCTCCCACCATCTTAGTTCATGTCCATGGGTCACACATTAAGTTCTTTGGCTTCTCTATTTCCTATACTATTCTTAACTTCTCCCTGTCTATTTTGTACCTACCATTTATGCTTCTTATTCCCTGTACTTT
>PVJI01009462.1:0-65316 GCA_004026765.1 Micronycteris hirsuta | reverse complement strand
ACAGCAGAGAAAACACAGAAGGAGATGATAAAGTTAATTTGTACAGTGGGAACCACAAAATAAAGGCTGTCCCACTGGCCCAGCCCACATCACAAATCCAGACCTACAGTCTGCATTTGCAGGAAGTTCCTCGTTATCAAGGAAATCTAAGATACACCAAGTTGGAACCCTTTAACTCAGCTTTAGCTAGTTTATTTTACCCTAGAAAATAGAACCTGCCGTCCTTGTAAGGAAATCCCCTGTCTCCTAGCCAATCGTACCCTCTGTCCACGTTGCCTCTTCTAATGCTCTGTAAAACATGTTCTAGCCCAAAATCAGGAAACATTTGTTGAATGGGTGAAGGCTTAATGTTAAAATTATGCCATCTAAGTTATGGGTTAAGATGGAAGATTAAACATATAAATTTAATAGTTACCTCATAATACCCACTAAATTTATAGTAAATGAATTGTGTTTATAAAATCTTAAACCCATACAAATGGGATAAAAAAAATTTTGGATGCTGAAAAGTAGCTAAATAAGAGGTAACAGCAGAGATGACAAAGCTGAATCTTGAGCCAGTATTGGGAATAAGTACGAACCAACACAAAGTACCTCATAGAATCCCTGAAGTAAAATAAAGAAAGAGAGTTTCAGGCAATTTTGGAGTGCAGAGTTAGAGGAGAGCTGGTATAGGGCAGGAGGTGCCTGAAGTAAGGAGGAAGTTTGGGTGCCACTGTTTGCAAGTTAGGTAGATCTCTACTTGCCATTCTCCCAAGCCCCATGGTACTGGAAGATTGTTGCTACACCATAAATTTTTTTAGGCTTACTGCTCCCCCAAAAAAAGAGAGAAAACGTAAAACAGAAAATCTCTAGGGATACCAGGTACAGTTGAAGGAGTGGATACCAAACTAAACACAAAGGATGTAAGTGACAATGCACAAGAATATTGACTTGGGAACATAGATTCCCCAAGAGTCCTGGCAGTTAGACTTCTGCTGCTACAGGAGAAAGAGTGGAAATTGTTTTCCAGGAAATCTGGCCAGCACAAGAAGGAGTTGCCAAAGACTGGAGCATTCTCTTAAAGAGTAGCTGAAACTTGACAACCTAATAAGTAATGAGAACTTCACAAAGCCTTTTTAGTACCCATTCTTACTTATAAACAGGCAACTAGGTTTACCATGTATCAAACTTAAAGGAAAGCCTCTAAGTTAGAAAAGACCTTCTAACATGAAATACCAAGACCAAAGTGACAAATGTAATGAAAGTAACTTGGAGGAAATAGAAACCATGAGAAGAAGAAAGAATAAGAATAAGAATAAAAATAAGAGTAAGAATAAGAATAAAAGAATGAGAACTAGAATGAGAATGATAAGGAGAAGGAGAAGGAGAGGGAGGGGGGAAGGGGAGGAGAAAGAAGGAAAAGGAAATAATTATATGTAGTTTCAGAAAAGATAGTGCAGACATGAAAACAGGACAAATGTATTAAAATGCATATAATTTTTAAAAATTTTGGAAATTCAAAACAAACATAGAAATGAAATGGAAATCTAAATAGAAGAGTTATAAGAAAAAATTAAGGGAATATACTAGAAAGTAAAGCAAAACAAGAGACAGAATACAGAAGAGTGAAAAATTAGTTGACTATACCCAAACAATAGATGGTCCAGAAAGAGGCATCACAGAATAGAGGAAGAAAATTATCAAGAAAATTTCCTGGAAATGAATGATTTTTTTTTTCAGATTTAAAGAGCCCAGTGAATGCCCAGCACAATGGAATTTCAAAGCTCTATAAGCTTCAAAAAAGGGGTAAAGAGTAGACTTACGCAAAGGATAGAGTTTCAGATGCTTCAGGCTTCTCTCAACAATAAAACTGGAAGTAAACAATATTGTCTTTAACATTCTGATGGAAAGTAATGTCTAATCTAAAATCTATACCCAGGCAAAGTAGCAATTAATATAATTTTATATTAAGATATTTTCAAAGATGCAAGCTTAAAAAACGTAGTTCCCTTTCACCCTTTCTCGGGAAGTTACTCTACTCGAGTATGAATCCTACCTTCTCCAGATGAGAGAGAGAGATAGAGTTTAACCTCCTGCCCGTACCCCCCCCTCAAAAAAAAAACAAAGATGGCATGGGACATAGGTCATCCAACACAGGAGAAAAAATGAAAGAATCCATTTGAGAATCAAAAACTGTTATATCGGTAGGACAGCTGCGCAGCAGATTAAGGGGTTACCAGTAGAGTTTAGAGTGCATCCCAGGAGAAAGGCACACTGAGAGCCATCATCACTATGAGCCAAGTCCGTTCTGTGTACTCTTACCAGAGGATACCATGCCCAGGTAAGCCTGACCCTAATTCACAGCTGGTCTTGGTTTGTCTTAACAGTATGCTGATAAATTTCCTGCTCTTCACTTTGCCCTGACTCCTGAATTAATGAAGGCACTCATTTTGCTTCATAGAAATGTTTATCATTGACCCACTCCATGAGAGCTATAGATAGGGCATGATGTGTTCAGAAGCAGAAAATATAAAGCCACCCACTCCCACAGTCATGTTCCTTCACAATGTCTGATACCTGGTCCATACTTTAACCCTACCATGTGCCTGTACAGGAGACCTGTGAACATCCAATCAAGGTGAATCTGCATGATTACTCAGATTCTGTTTATATCTTTTCTTGGGAACTTTCATGTAATAATGGCAATATTGCCCTTTGTTCATGCAGCTACCCAAATTTCAAAACTAACCTATATATTGTTACAGATACTTACACTGTTGATATGGCCATAAGTAAAAGCAAGGAAATACCCAAAAGTCAGGGTAGTAACTACTTCTGGAGAGTAAGTCAGGGAGATGTAATCAAGGAGAGGTACAAACAGGACTTCTAAACCACAGGCTATATTTTAACTCTTAAGCTGGGTAATGAATGGATAAGTGATTGCTTTATTATTTATAAACTGTGTATATGTTTTACATACTTTTTATCTATATAATATACAACACAATCTGTAGAAGTAAAAGTAAACACCATGTACTTTTCAAAGCTCTTTGCTTTTGGACCTAACCTAATCTCCATGAACCTCTGTTTGCTTCTATTTTACACATTATAATATATCAAATACTTATTTGGTCACCATCATCAAGAAAAAGGTTATGTGTTCCATAAGCAGCAACTTTTAGAAATCTTCAAAGAAATTCCTGAAGGCAGGAATATTTACGTGTTGGCAGATTTCTGGCCAGCAGAATCCGTGTCGACCATGATTTAATGCATGTATAAATAAATCTCACACAGAGACACGCTGGACTAAGAGGCTAGACTGGGGCCACATGACTCCTCCATTATTTCCTGGGAGAGAGACCCAAGCCTTGGGTCCAGGAGTTTTCATTGAAGATTTTAGGCACAGAGCATCAGAATGGTTTTCATTAACTTATGCATAGATTGTATATTCAGGTCTGGTGGTAGACAGGACCGGGAAGGTACATCAAAAGGTAGAGATGTGCAAATAGAAGGATAATAGTCTTGGGTTGATCTGTAAACATTTGGTCAGAAAGAGCCAGTACATGCATTAGCATAAGTCCTTTAATCCAGGGAGGGGGCAGGTTTCAGCAGCAGCAAGGTTTCTATTTTAAATCTAAGAAATGTTAGCCTGATTCCCCACAGGAAATTGTTTCCATGAACATGTGTCCACGTATGCCGACTTGGGCTTTATCACGTGAGGGACCTTGCCCTTTGACATGTGTGAAAGTCCAGGGCTATGCTTCTCCACTGTAGAAAAATGAATTCCTTTATTTACGGATGGCTTTTAAAAGTGAGTCAAATCCAATGTGAAGGAAGTTAGAATGCGGTTATCTCCTCCATGCAATTATCACATGTTATTTATTCCTCTGTTTACTTCTCAATGACAAATAGAGAGTTTGGAATATTCTATACTCAACAAATATGGAAAGGCTGGAGGTATGTTCAAGGAAAAGGCATTCCGGTCTGTGACACAAATGCAGTCTTCTCTATTACTATATATTGCTGATTTTCTTGCTTCCTCCTGTATATTATCCTTGTCCCCTGCTTCCCAGAATTATTGAATGAAAACAGTTCCTATAATGAGTGTTCAATTAAATAATTTCTGTTCTCAATCAACTGACATAAGTAAATGAATCTGAAATATTCAAATAATAAAAAAATGAATGATATAGATTTCTCAGTACCTCTCATTGGTCTTCAGTGGTTTTCTCGCTATACATCTAAACTCGATGATCCAAAAAAATAATTTTCTTGTTTTTAAGTCTACAGAATTTAAGAATTAATACTATAATTTACTAAATTATGTTTTTAATTTTTTTTTACTATCTCTTAAGACAGAGAACTTTCACAGATGCTTCTGCTGTGATCATTATATGGAAGTGATGAGCGGAGGTCAGCAGAGTGACTTGGAAGAAATCCTGGAAGGGATTTGAGTAGTTGAGTTATTGGCTTGTGCTCTGAGGTTTAATTGTGGATGCTCATGAAAAATGGAATTCAGGACCAGCAATGGACGTGAGAGTAGCCCAATGTCTTTAAATGAGCCCCTTTTCTCTGACTGTGGGCTATACTTATTCTCAAACTCCTCAAGTTGGTTTATAGTTTAACTCACAACAGATGTTTTAGATAGTAATCATAGAAGTCTACTTTCACTATTGTTGCTGACTCATTCAATTTCTTTCACTTTTGTTTTTGTTAGCCAGGTTGACTTTACCTAGACTTATTCATTCAATAAGTATTTATAAAATGGCATTTATGACAAAGTGTTACAGATAAGGTGATGGAAAACAACCCACGAAACGATCCCTCACACACACTCAAACCTATTTCATATCAATAAAACAACTCGTTAACATGTCATTATACTCCATATAAGTGCTTGGAAGTAAACATACAAGCCTATGTCCTAAACAGGTCCTATAACATACTAACTGAAAAATCACATTCCTGTGGCAATAGTGGAAAAAACTTTCAAGAATAGCTTTTCCAGAGAAGAAAACTTTTAACTTAGAATTTCAGGTTATAGATGAGAGGGGGCAAGAAAAGAAACGGAAGTTGTGAAGAAAGAAAAGAATTCAAGTAGACAAAGCAAGAGATCAAGTAGAGACTTCAAGACACTGAAAAAGAGTCACATGTGAGCCCAGTGAATGAGATGAAGGAACAATGGAGACACGGGCAGGGGTCACAGCACATAGGCGGTGGCCACTTAGAGTTATTGCCCTCTTAACAAAAACAAGAAGCCTTTGAACAGTTTTAATCAAGGACATAACTTAGTAAATTTGCACTTAAAAGATCACTCTGCATGTAATATGGAGAACTTCTGAAATAAGCAAAGCAAATGTGAAGGAAATAGATCACTCAGTGTACTGCGAAAAAAAGGTGTAGCTTACTCATAAGTTTTGCCTGAAGAAAGTGTAGAAAAAGGATCATTTACACCAATAGTAACAAAATTAAGAAGCAAAAGGAATATCAAACCATTGGACCCCTTGGCCTGAAAGGACAAAGGGCACAGAAGTTTATCAGAGCCTGGTAAAAGTCAGAGCAGAAGTGGGGCCAACTGACAGAGCAGGGGATGGAGATACATACTTTAATCTCTCTACTTCCTAGAGCCAGTCTCTTGCCAATGTGTCCCCAGCCAGACCCACCTGGAAGGCTTAGGTCGAAGTGAAGGCAT
Organism: Micronycteris hirsuta; assembly: GCA_004026765.1. Taxonomy (NCBI): domain Eukaryota; kingdom Metazoa; phylum Chordata; class Mammalia; order Chiroptera; family Phyllostomidae; genus Micronycteris; species Micronycteris hirsuta. The sequence continues at coordinate 59,642 of PVJI01009462.1, read as the reverse complement.
GGCAGATAAGGGCCAAAACAGCAAGCCCAAATCGTTAGCAAGTTTCTATAGTTGTGCACATTTAAAGATGGCAAAATAAATGGTTTGGAGAGATGTTTAGGAGGCAAAAATCAACAGGTTTTGATAATGATTTACTTGTGGGGGTGAGGAAGAAGGAGGAAGGCAAAGCTTCTGCCTGGTGTGATGGTGATATAATCGGTCAGACACTGATACTTTTCACAGAGACGACAAATCCTAGAGGAGTAAGAGGAAGATGTGATAGTGCCCTTGGCTCTCAAAATGCTGAGTTTGAGAGTGTCTAGTATGGATGTTGAATAACCCTTCAAGCTACAGTGAGATCCACAGGTGCAGCCCTTGATCACGGCCAACAACCTCACAAATCCAGAGCATCATTTACAGGGATGCTGGCAGAGAACATGGATGTATTAGAGCATTCCATCTGCTGACCCTCTTTGTAGAGATTAAATTGAGCATCCAGCTATGTATAGCTAGGTAGTTCATCCTTCACCAGAACAGAGAAAAAGTAGCTAAACCTTACACCAGTAACACTCCCACAAAGTGATTGAAAGTTGAATTTTGAAGGTATAATGCCTGAGGATAGTCCTAAGCACTTTTGACTGACCATGAAACCCACTGACTTGCATTTTCACAAGATGACAGACTGATCTCTCCTCTACAGCCACCTCACTGTAATGCCAAAACTTGTGGCATGTTTGGGAGGTGGCTATCCCATATCCCTGGGGTGGATATGAGAACAGTGATGTGCTGTGTTCTTCCTTGCTTATGTTCTTCTTCAAACAAGTTCCTGATATAATCCTGCTTTGAATTCTATACTCCATTTTTAATCTCTAAACCTTTACCTCTTTACTTTTTTATATTTTTTTCTGTGGTCCTCTAACTGGTACCCCCTCATTTATGTCCAGAATTTTGGCTACTATTTTTCTAATTCCTCTTGCCCCAGAATCAAATGTCCTTAGTTCTCTGTCTGATATGATATCAGCACTATATAGCCTGATACACTAACTTCTTGCTCATAATTCAGATAGTAACTAATAAAATTTTCCATGACTGAGAAAACAAGAAAAATCATATTGGATTTTCTCACCTTCTTATCTTCCTGTTGTACCAGTGCAGGGCATTAGGGAATAATCCCATTCAGATTCGTATTTTGATTACGGATAGATTGGTGGAACATGATAAGTTGCTCAATTGCTGTAAATCATAAGGATTCTGAGCTTTAGGAAGCTCAGCTTTTTATTGAGGAGAAAAGGGTATCATTGAAAAATTACATGGTTGAAAAGAAATGCTTCCAAGATGTAGTGCTTCCCACATTTTACACAGAGCTGGTCACAGGGTACACAATTAATAAATCCCTGTCTAAAGATTGATCTCATATCATAACTATATCTCATTTCATGCAGTAAGATCTGTCATAGAGGTGATCATGGAGTCCAAGGGAAACCCTGAAAAGGGGGTCTCAAACTCAAATTAGAGAAAGAGGAGCATAAATCTTGGACCATTTTCTAGAGCAAACATTTTTAAAGGTGGGCAAATGATATGACATCAAAAAAGTAGTATTGTAGGAAAAGTGAACAGCCACCTACAGTTTGGGGAAAAAAACTGTAACTGTAATGGTATAACTGAAAATAATACCTATCTATCTCTGAGACATAAAGGCACATAAAAGTGTTTTCAACAGGCTATCTTAGATTTTTATCACACTTATACCTCGTTCATGGAAATAATACTATGGTAGCAGATTCCAAATTGTTTGGTATTTTTGATCCTCTTCCCAACTTTAGGAATTCAGCAGAGACTGTGAAATGGAAACAAGATTATGTAAAATTATCCAAAGAATCTACCCTCTTGACTATTACTGTGTAGCCTCTCCCACAATTGTCAATAAAAGTAGGAAGGGAGACAAATGAGAGGCCCGCATTTTCTGGTTGACCATTGTAAACTGCCTCTGCTTTGGTGATTTCATACAATAGTATAATTGATGTTGAGGAATGCAATTTAAGGCATATTAAGTTAGTACTACCCTTGTATGGCACACCAACAAGTGCCCCAGAAATGATGGATAAGCATTATTCACAATCAGATTTCTATCACAGTTCGCCAAAGAGCATTTCTCTCAAGCAATAAAATATGACTTTGTTTTCAGTGTTAGGCATGATTGAGTTAAATGTGTGAAAATCCCTAATCTTATCAATTTACTTATATTATGCCCATATTTCTCATGTTTTTCAGCACCTTATTCATTGTTAGAATAGAGGAAGACATTTTAAAAAACAGCTACTGTTTAGAATCGGAGAATATAGGCAAGAAGATGCGGAGCAAAGTGCCAGATGCCAAAGAGTAGTAGACTGATGAGTTTGCCTTTTTCTCATATGTAACTATTTACCAAATAAAGGCAGTTTCATGGAGAGGAACATAAAATCATACAGCCAAAATAGACCTGAGAAAAACTTCAGTTAATTTCTTTAATTTACAGATAATAAATGGAAGTTCAATGCAATGGCATGCCTTGTCCAAATATCACAGTAAGTGATAACATCAAAATTGGAATTTCAGCTATTTCATTTTGAAACTAGGTCTCTTTCAATTGGTTTGTACAATCTTTAACACCTCTAAGCCTCCGTTCCTTCATCTGTAAGGTGTATCTTATAAGACTATTCTTGAAATAGAATGATCATAATACATTTAAAATTTCTTAGCATAATGCTTTTCATGTAGTATCCAATAAATATTAGCTATTTCTATTGCATTATACTATTAACACATGCTTTTCTTCAAAATTTTTATGAGCTGACTTCATGTGAAGTTTGCAGAGAGATCAAAGTTTGCAGTGTGAGTCAAATTTATTAAAATATATATTTTACACAATATGTACTTTATCAAATATATATATATTTTTCAGAGATGCCTAAAATCCCACCCTTAAAGGGATTTTTGTTTGCATTAAGCATTACTCTTTCCAAAAGGCATTTTTTTTTTGCAATGGGAACACGCTGAATTAATATGCTAATATCTTTGTGTGTGAAATTAATACTTTCTTTCATTTTTCTAGTAAAGTGTGGAGCAAGACAAGATTTCTAGAGACCTAGTGAGTTAAATATATAAGGAACAATTCAAAAGGGTGGGGGAGGTGAGCTAATGCTAATATACCACCAAACTTCCCACACACGCTAGGGATATTGTTCATTGTTGGCAGGGAAGACTGTGCTGAATCCCAAATTTTTCTTATGCTCAGCCTTCATCATATCAAAAGTGAGGTAATGAATGGTCAATACTGGAAGACCACATTTGAGTTAAAGTGTTGTAAAGCAATGAAATCTCAAGAGAAGGAAAGACTGGGATTAAAGGAATTTATACATCATATAATAGGAAAACAAGGTAAAAAATGGGAGTATATGTAGGAAAAAGAAGGTAGGGGTGGGGAGAAGGACAGGATGGGCTTGATTACATGGCTCAAATGTAGAGTTATTTGTAAAGGCACCATGAATCATTTCACGATGCCAAGGCAGAGAGTCACCCCTTTCTCTAAATCTCCTATTGTCTTTCTTTACTGTCATTTATTACCACAAAACCTGTTGTTTTTTTCTCCTCAGATTTTAAGCTCCTTGAGAGCTGGGACTATGTCTTTATTTTCACTTTTAAGGTAGCACTTGGCATATAAATACGTTTGTTGAGTGAACAAATAACCTGTTCTGCATAACATTAAATAACACAACTAACACCATGAATGTAGTTCAGAGAGAGAGCGAGAGAGAGATTTCAACTCTATGGCAGGAAAACATCCTTGATGTTTAGATTCATATATCAGTTTGTATTAACAGTTCATGGAGAAAGAACCATCTGTGGCTCTTCCATAACGCATGTGGGATCCTGTATTTGGCTGGAAGGTCACATTAATAATTTTTAAATTTACTTCAGGCTTTTAACACTTTTACTTGGGATAAATATCCCTAAATGGCCTCTCTGACATCACCTGTACTTGAAAAACCACTAGGTCTCATTGCAAACCCCAGCATTTAATAAAGAATATCATTGTTGTTGTTCTTGTTACTGTTGTTATATTATTATTTTGTAGAATACTAACCCTATTGGCAAGTAAGCGAATAATGAGTTTCATTGAAAATAAACTTGTGAAATGTCACATTCTAGTATAGAGACAATGGTATGTCCCAGATAAGGGACAATTACAAATTGATTCTTTCTGGTATCTTCTTAATCTAAGACAATGCTTTCTTTTTATTTCAACATCACCCACAAAGTGCCCAAGTTTCTCATCTATTGTTCTTGGGTCTTAAAAATTTCCAGATTGTGATTTGAAGCATGGCATCTCAGATGAGTTGGATCGCTGTGGTGGGTGGGAAGAAGAGGGATGGGATGAGTTGGATAGAATCTCTGGAAGTCATCGAGCTATACTTAACAGGCTGATTATCTGGATCATCTGAGGTGGTTGTGACTGGCAACACAGATAATAGCTTGATGCTAAGACAACTTTTACAAAGTTCACTGGTATGCTGTATCCCCCCCCAAAAAAAAAAAACTAGCCTTCTTCATCTCTCCTGTTCTTTCCACAGAGGTCCTTTACTCTCCTTCTCTTTGTGAAATGCATGTCTTAGACACCAAAAGATGGCATCTATAAACCCTAATAAAAGACAGTAAGGGACTGGCAGAGGCAGGAAAAGCTGTCATCAAGCAGAGCTATCAACATCCTATAGGTGACACTGTTGGGACCCTGCTAAGATGCCCTTTATTAGGCAGATGTGCCCAGTCCACCAGCTGCTGTGAGTGTTGACTGCTGATGGCCCACAGCTGTTCTCTTTCCCAGAGAATTACCCTCTGTGGAACTAGAGAAATCTAGCTCTGGAGTTAAGAGCACTAACTCAATCTAACTCAATAAATGAGCCCAAATTTCTATTTTAGTCTCTGCTTCTAAAACAAAATCCAACCTAAGACAGCCCAAAAGACCAATAAGAGGGTTTAATTCTTCCCAAACTCTAAAGCCTTAAAAATAGTTTCTCATGGTTCTCTCTATCTTCTTTCTTCTGTCATATGTCTTCCTTTATAGCCATCATATTTTATAGAAAAATGTTTACTTCCATAAAGAAAAGCTGTGCATACCTGGCTCCTTAAAATAGAATCATCTTGTTAAAGTATCTTCCCAGTAACTGCTTCTCCCAACTGCTGATGAATATATAAATATTTGAAATTATAACATAATATCAAATGTAGCAATACATATATAATGTATTTGCTCCTATAATCATAATTCTCAGGGAGCTTTTTAGCCCCGTGTATACATATACACATTTTAAGTCACTATGCATAAATAGATTCAATACCGATGCAATGAACTCTCTAACCCAGAATTCTTTATTTATCTTGTATGGTTCAGTTATTTAATCAGGTTAAGTATATTTTGAAGAAGAGGAGTCATGGATATTACAATATTTGAGTGCTCACAAGGTATATAACCCTTATATTTGACAGCAGTTTAGCTGGGCATAAAAACATTGGATAATAATTTCTGTTATTACACTATATAATTCCTTGTGTTCTGGTATTGAAATTTGTCATGAAGAATTTTAGACCTGCTTGCTCTTTTTGCCTGGACACCCATAGGCATTTTGTTTATATTCATCAGGATATGTTTCACATCAACGTTTCATGAAACACAACAGTTTTCTTTCTTCTTAACATTAAGATTTAGCTTTCAATTGATTTCGGGATATCTCCTTTTATTGGATATTTATATTATTTTAATTTTTTCATTATAATATTCTTTCTAGGGATATTGTTTATCATTCGCCATATATAATTATATATATAATTAGTTATAATCATTTTTCTTTAATTATTTTTATTTTCATTTCTTTTTCTGTGATTATTTCAAGCCTTTCTTCTATGCCATGGATGTTGTTTTCATCATTATGTTTTTAAAGTCTTATGTATTTAATATGGTCACATTTCTTAAAAGATTTATTCTTTCATTCCACCTTTTCTTAAGACTTGATTTTTCTTTCAATGTGATACATATCTCCATTTACTCATTTGATAACTTCTTTCAAATAGTTTACTTTCACTTTAATTTTAAAATATGAAGAATGCATTTTTATTTCATTTTTTTCTGTCAGTTCTTTTTCTGAAATGTTATCAAATTTGCCTTTTGTTTTCTATATACCTCTCTTCTAAAGCTCTTGTGTTAATGTCTTTCTTCTCATTGTACTTCTTGGATTGAGGAAAGTTCTATTCAAACTCGTGATTTACTCACTAACGGTAGGGCAAAAGGAAAGCCAGCAGTTTCCACTGGAGCACGCCGTCTGAGAACACTTTTATACCGAATCAGCCACATCTCCTATTTGGATGCTTTATTCTCCAAAGGTTTTAGCACTCTGCTTTGGCTCAGCTTGGTTAGTAGTCCGTATCACACACAGCCTCTCTTTCGTGATTCGTCGTTAGTTTTTATCTCAAGGGACTCTGACAATAAACAGGTTCAGAGAATCCATAATACTTTTGAAGGCTGAGAAAAGAGTGGACTGACATTTGGCATATTTCTGTGGAGAGGATGAAGTTTCTTCTCTTTTTCTCTTCACCAGTGGATACTTCTATAAAGGAAGCAAGTATTGCATTTATCCAATCATCTTTTACTAGAATTCCATTTTCTGTTCAGCACCCATGCTTTATCCTGCTGCTCTTCTACTACTTCATTTATTTTTTAACACCTAATGAAGATCTATAGTTACTTTTGGCCTTTCTTACTTTATCTACTGTCAATTTACAAAAGAAGTGGCATCCTTGTAGTGAGTGTTTTGCCTTTAAGCAATCTCTCTTATGAAGCAGTCTTTAGGAATGCATCATGTGCAAATTAAGGGCCATCTGTATTTTATTTTATTCATTTACTTATTCATTTATCAAATATCTATTGAGTGCCTTTGATGTGTGTTGGCCCAAATAGGTATTGAGAAACAAAAAAACAAAAATGACAAAAAAAACCCAAAAAACACTTACCAGCACTTCATAAATTCCTTGGAGATAAGCCAAAAAATAAATAAATAAATAATTTGATAATATTTTAGAGGACAATTTTATTTACTCTGTATTTCTATCAACCATAAATATTATTAAGTGATGATTATCTGCTTTGTTCCTGACCAGGAAAATGGAATTTCATGAGCCACTGATGAAATTGATTTTTCTAAGAAAAGAACATTAGTCAGTTGTTGTAGTAGATTTTTCTTTTTTCTTTGTGGTTGCATTTTGAAAGGAGAATATGTGTACTTCTGAGAAGATTTTAAAATATATTTTTATAATAATCCCATCACAATAGATGAAGGGGAATGTAGAATGACTTCATGTAAATCCCACAGGTAAATGTGTAAGAGTATATTTTTGCAGTCTTCTAAAACAAACCCTTCAATTGCCTGATTTCTTTGGAGGAAATGTGCCATGAAAAGCCAATAAACATATAAATAAGTAATAGACCGCTGCAGCTATTAGATAAAAAAATATAAAGGTGGATGATGGCTCCACACTATGGGACTGGGAAGAACATTTTCTGCTGTTTTGAGGAAAGAAGGAACCACATTTAGAAATGGGCTATTAATGTGCCTGCCCTCTTTCCTTGCAGAATGCAGACGAATCTGACTATAACTATGATGCTGATTCTGACTCAGAAACTCAGTTGCAGGAAGTATCAGCTAAAAAATGAACTGTGAAGAGTATGATCCTCTTTAGCTCACCAGGGAATACAGGACTGGACATTGCTTTGCCCAATCTAGGATACAACTGGGTGTCTGAGCACTTTCAACCCATTTTATTCTATTTATCTATTTTGTAATCCTCACTCAAGGGCATTTTGTTTTCATTGCTTTTAGAGAGATAGGGGAAGGGAGAGAGAGAAACATCAATGAGCGAGAGAAGCATCAATTGGTTGCCTCCCATATGTGCCCAAATGGGGGATCAAAACCTCAACCTACATATATGCCCTGATCAGGAATTGAGCCTGCAACTTTTTGTTACAGGAGGATGCTTGAACCAATTAAGCCACATTAGCCAGGCCACAACCCTTTTTAGATAGATGTATGCTGTGAATGGCACTGGGCAATGGACAATTAAGAGCCAGAGTGCACCCAAATAACTAATACCGAGAAAATGATGGAAAAAGAAAAATATAGTATCATGAGCTCTCATAAAAAGGTCTTATGCAGTGTCAAAAGAAGTAAAGTCAGAATAGTATATGGCTAATATTGAGAAAGACAGTGGAAAATTCAGTGATAGGCAGCCTGAGTTTCTCATCTTATTCATAAAACTGTTAGTCTCTGAAATGTGTATATAAATGAAAAGATATATACTTTTTTAAAAAAAGTTATTCATATCAATGAGTGATACTATACTTACACAAAATTTAGATCTGGAAGTGACTTTAGAACCCCTCATGGACAGTAAGTCTCAAATATTTTTCACAGACAAACCTTTCCTTCAACCATGTCTTATGTTCAAGACTAGTAGGTAAAAGCTAACGAAACTGGAGTTGCTCAGGGTTCAGGTGGGAGTCGCTACAGGAAACCTATCTGAGTGCCGTGGTGAATGTAGCCCAGCCCCTGATTCGGAAAACTGGCAGGGAGCAAGTTGGCACACAGGAACCCAGCCCACAGATCGGTTTTCCCATGGGGAATCAGGCCTGCATTGTACCTAGGCTGCTACGAGGCTTGTTTTTTGCTAAAACTCCTTCACCCTGAATTGAGGCAGCAAATGTTTACTGCATATCTGTAAAGTAACTTCCTAAAATCTGTGCTAAACTTCCCAAGTATGGAGTGTAACCAGTTCAACCACTTTTCCCCTTCATTTGCAAACCTCCTTTCCTTTGAAGTAATTAGCAACATTCTTTCCTTTGTTATCTGTAAAAGGTACCCTCCTAAAGCAAACCTGTGCACAGTAAATGAGGATAACATACCCAGAAAAACAATAAAAGCCTGTCCAGGCAGGGGTCACAGTCCTCTCTCTCACTTAGAGAGTGGCCATGCTGTCCATTTTTCTCCATGGGACTTCTGTAGCACGTGTGAATTTGTTCATCGCAGCTGCAACACACAGACCCCACTGGCGGGAGTCTGCACCAAGTCTCTGCCCTCACCACTCAGCCTCTGAGTAATTCTGAGTGGACAGAGCTCCGAGGAACACAGTGTGAAAAACCTAGCTGATAGATGTAAGGTCACATAGCTAGACAGTGGCAGAGCTAAAACAAGAAATTAAGTAACCTACTTTGATGCCAATACCCTATGCCAATAATTTTCAAACATCAATGAGCACACTAATCAGCTGGAAATCTTATTAAAATGCAAATGTGATTCCAGGGGCTTGAGGTCGGTCCTGATATTCTGCATTTCTAACAAGTTCCCAGGTGATGTCAATGCTGCTGGTCCAAGCAGCACACTTGGAGGAGCAAGGCTTTAAAGTACCCCGTGCTGCCAGGAGTTGAGTGAGTACCCTAGAAAAAAAATTAGTCTAAATTATAAACCATCTTCCTGAAAAATCATTCACTCAGAACTGCCATCTTTGCAATCTTGACTAATTCTCTACTTTAAAGTAGGGAAAATAACTGAAAGAATGTAACAGCCTAAAGGGGCTCTCTAACTAATCCTCAGAGAATTAGTATGAAAACAGAGAGTAGCTCACATTGGGTCTGATTATTTTTGAAATTGTAAAACCAAGTTTTAAAATCCTCAATCATAAAGAAATATTTTGAGGAAGAATCTGCAAATGGAATGAATGAAGAAGATGAAAGGCTGACAACTGCCCTTAGAAACGTTGCCCAGTCGGTGAAGCTAAACCTCAGAGGTCCTCCACGTTCCCTCTGAGGCTCCACCCTGCTGGGTGCTCCCCAGCCCTGAGCCTCTGCTTTGAGGCCTAGCACTCATCTCACCACATTAGGTGGTACCAAGCTTTCCTATCCAGCATCAGCTGTTCTTCATCCCTGTAGTCAGACTCTTCATACATCTGTAGTAGCCAATCAAATAATTTACAGGTTAAAACTAGCATGATGTGCTTTCATTTCAAGAGAGTGTTTGGATCCACATAATGACCTTAGAACTTTAATGCAAATGAGTGATAGAAATATGAGTTAAGTGTTTCACGGGCTTTCTTAAACTCTGTATTATCATAACATGAAGACAAACGCTGATTCCTCAGTGGAAGTAGATAACTACCCACGAAATGGAAAGATCCTTTACAGATGGACTGAGTATATTTCTCAAAGCCTATGAATTTGGTTGTTATGGTGGTATCAGATCAACAATGAAAGCTGAAGTGAATTACCATGTAATGAAGATCTCACTAAATCAATAACAATGATACAGAATGCCTGACAGTTTACTGGGAAATGAGCCACATTTTGAGACTCCGATGGGGAATTGATTATATTGACCTTTATCCACCAAAGTTGCTGCTAATACAACATAAAAAAAAAAGTCTGCCCTGGCCAGGTGTCACAGTCAGTTAGAGCATCATGCCACACACCAAAAGGGTGTGGGTTCTTTTCTTAGTCAAAGCACATACCCAGATTTTTGGTTTAATCACCAGTAAGGATGTGTTTGGGAGGCAACAGACTGATGTTTCCCTTTCAAAATAATGTTTCTCTCTCTCTCTCTCATCAATGAAAATATACACTCAGGTGAGGATTAAAGAAAAAAGAAAGTCTTTTCGTATCCATTGACAATATCTCTAATGTGTATGTACATTTGTTTGATCTCAAATCCACTCGTTAATCACTCAAGCTGAGTTGTTTCAACCCACTTGTTTATGACAAAGACAAAAAAAGGTGTTTTTATTTTGTTTTAATAATCGTTTTTATTTATTTATATTATTTTTTATTGTTGTTCAAGAGTTGTCTCCATTTTTCCCCACCACTCTCCCTGTCCCACCCATCCCCACTCCCCACCCTCAATCCTACCCCCCTTTGGCTTTGTCCATGGGTCCTTCATACATGTTCCTTAATGACCCTTCCCTTTCTATCCCCTGTTACCCTCCTCACCCCTCCCCTCTGGTTACTGTCAGCTTGCTCTTTATTTCAATGTCTCTGGTTATATTTTGCTTGCTTGTTTTGTTGATTAGGTTCCACTTAAAGGTGAGATCATATGGTATTTATCTTTCACCGCCTGGCTTATTTCACTTAGCATAGTGCTCTTCAGTTCCATTCATGCTGTTGGGAAGTTTTTAGAAGTAAAGTTGTTTTGATGAAACAATAAAGTAAGATGTGTCAGGATGTCACCATCCCATCTGTTGTCATGGATAAGTACCTGAGCAACCAGCTGCTGTGGGGCATGCTGGGTCTTACCAATAAAAACATGTGAAAGAGCAACTAGGACAAAGAGACATTTAAACCATAAGTACTGAGAGTTTGTGAGGACTATTCAAGAATTTTGTTTAAGTAAGACACTCTTAGCTGTCTTAAACAACTCCCTGAAGTTCCTGTGGCATTTGCTCCTACAGTGGCCAAAGCAACTCTAGTCAGCAGTAATGCTATATATACCATGCCACAGGTCCCTGGAATGATAGCAATGGGAGCTGTCCAGCCTGTTCACTGACACTGGCACCTTCCTTCCCTGCAACAGGTTCTAGCAACAGGAGACTTTTGTTTTTGTTCTGGCAGCTGGAAGTCAGGTTGGTCAAGTGTCACTCAAGAAACCAACTCATTTGAAAGGTACACCTCACACTAAATGTGTGCTTTATTCCTTACATTTCCCCTTGCCTGGAACAATGGTGTGATTAACCTGTCTTTTGTTCAGAGTATGTTACTTTTTTATTTGGCTTTTAAGAGATATCATCCTGTATGCTATTGGTGTGTAAAGTTATTATAATTCCCACCATGAACCTGTGTTAAATAAATGGCTGGAAAAGACAAAATCAGTCTCTTGTATAACTTTGCTGCCACTCCCAAAACAAAAATAAAGCACTATGCAAATCAATTACCTGGTTTTCAAAAACTTTTACAATAGATTTGACCTAAAGATTTTGCTTCTTTGAGTGCTAAACATCAGTAGTTCATTTTAAAAAGTTTAAAAGGTCAATAATTTATTATCACAAAACAGTTCTAGTTCATTTATATTTTTAAATGAGACATCTCTTCTGAGTTTAATGTGGTAGAGCAGTTTAAACTATTTAGAAGCCTACAATGGCATTGCTTTCTTGTAATTTGGTAAAGCACAAGCAAAGCATTTGAATAATGAAAGAAAGGCATTTTCTCCTCAATACTACATTAAGTAAAAGCAAATCACTAATTTATAATCCTGTTTCCATGGAAACCTAAGTACAGAGCCAGTTGGATTCAAGGCATTTCTCCTGATGTATATATTTTCCCTCTTTTCCTTAAAATATATTTTTGATTGCTGTCCAGGGGTTAAAGAGTAAGTGCTGAGAACCAAATGATAGTTTTTGGTCATCTCCAGGTTCAGGTAGCTAAAACAGAAAGCAGCAGCACCTCATCTTACCTGGGCTAGAAAAAGGGCTGGCTGGAAAAATGGACTTTGAAGGGGAAAAAATGCCATAATGAATCTGATTGCCTGACCTGAGATTTGGAGATGAAATGTGGGCCTTTAAACTCCATCTCCATTATTTCCTAAACAGCATGCCTCTGCAGTAGCCCCATACAGGGCGATGTTCTCCTACATCTCCACCATTTTCGAACAGAGTAGAAACATCAAGTGATTTTATTGTTCCTAAAACAGTCATTGTCAAAATGTTGTTACTGGGCTCGCAACATCAGCACCACATGGGAATGTGTTAAAAATGCAAATTTGGGAGCTCCTCCTCAATATATTGAATCAGAGACTCAGGGGGAATGCAGAAGCACAGCAAAGTGTTTTAACAAGCCCTGAGGGTGATTCTAATGCATACTACAGAAGCACCAGTTAGTTACATGCCTATATGAACAGGGGCTTGTAGGGACACATGGACTTTAACTTGGAGCTTAGTGACCCTCTGGTAGAATTCATGTCTGACCCACAGCAACTTCACTATGAGAGTTCCCCAAGGAATCTAAGTATCCTGGGGAGAGTTCATATTTAATGCTGGAAGGAGGATGATGTGAGGAGTGATGTTGTATGGGTTTTGGATTAGGATGAAATATGTTTTAAAGCAGGAAATTATTCTTTACATCATTTGCCACTTTCTCTTACAATAAAATTGGGTTGAGGACAACCTCTGGCTTTAAATGGTAACTAACTAAATAAACAATTATTTGATACAGACTACTTGAATTTTGACTTTTCAGGGTACATGTACCATTTTCTATCCATCTGTGGAAATGGACTCCTTTATTTGCATCTAAATCAGCATTTTATTTTTGAAAATATATCATCAAAATGCATTGTACCAAAGGCTTTTTTAATAAAGTATATCTTTAATAAGCTGCCTTGTTGTTTAAAGCATCCTAGTCCTCTTGCTTGCTTCTGTTGGAACACTGCATAGAAGCTGCTGCCATTGCACAGGTGTGGGAAAGGGCTTCAAGGGCAAACTGGAAGCCTGGGCCTCAAGACCCCCAAGGCTCCTTTTAATGCTAAAATTCTATCACTTTACAACAAACTAGTTTCTGGGAAAACATGGGGTTTAATTTTCAGTGTTCACTCTAGTCATAAAAGGCTTTGCTGATAAAATGTTAAAGTAAAGCTGATTTTAAGATGCAATAGAACTTATCTCAGGGCTAAATCCTTCCTCTAAGCATTTTCTCATCTCGCCTTTTTCTCTTTTAGGAGCATGCAAAAAAAAAAAAAAAAAAGAATATCAAATTATTTGAAGAGACTTGTATCTAGATTCCAGTTAATCAGGTATCTGCTGAAGGATATTGTAACATGCTGCATAACACTGTCTATGAACATTTGTTTTTTTTCATTACCATCAATGAGTGAGTGTCCGAATACTGTTTGGGAATGAGGCCATGATAATTTCTGGTCACTCCTATTAACCATTACAGGGAATAGAACCTACTTTTCTCTTCTCCTGCCTCCACTAGGGAACAATTTGTGCCCTCTAGGGCAATAGAGAAAACAAATGCAAAGTAACTATTTTTCTAAGAAAAAGTCACTGCATTTTTTTTATGTCAGGTATATACATGTTTGACCTGAAGGACAATAAAATAACATAGGTAAACCCCACGTCTTTGCCAGGGATCCTGAAGCCATGCGCAAGTACCCCTATCGTCTTTAGGGAAGGGTGTATCCTTTAATTTAAGGCTTCACTCTTCTTTGAGCAATTGATAATCAGATTAAAACCTAGAAAGGCTGAAATATATATCATAATGATATCCATTCACTGTTCCCTTGACCTAGGGAAGGGTTGAGAACGCTTCAATCATTGGCAATAGCTGATAGTTGGGAAATTCCCAAAAGATGCTAGGCTGACAGCTGTGGGCATAACCTCCTGTCTGCATTCCCAGTACAGCGGGCAACATCAACAGGAGTCTCAGGACCATGCAGAAAACTGAAGTTTTTCATCCTTAGACAAAAAGCACCCCCTCCACCCAGAAAAAAGCAGATAATGCTTAACTATTGTTTTGGCATTATACTTCATTGAGGGTTAACAAGACTGTGTAGCAGGTTTTACTGTCTTTGGTACAAAATTTCTTATTATGACTAAAAGAATCAAAGTGTGAGAGTCACACCTAATCAGGTCAAAAAGTATTGGCTTCCTCCTCTTCTTTTCCCTCCTCCTCTCTCTAATCTTCCTTTTTCACTTTAGTATGCATCATAGGCAGTAAAATGCATTTCCTTGAACTGCATAATGTTCAGTCAATGATCTGCCTTTGACACAGGATGCCTTTCTTCACAGTGATGTTGGAGGTGGGTCAGAGGTGCAGGCAGTCCTCAGGAGGAAGTGCTACCAAGTAGCCCCTGTTCCCACACTGAGTGTAGGTCTGCTTCTGGTACCTTCAAAGTTTGCATGTCCCCAAAGGAATTCATAAGCTAATTCTAAAAATGCTCATGTTGTACTGGTGGTGAATTAGTGCGCTCAGAGTAATGTGCTAAGGCGAAATCTCTGGCTAACTTACAATACGTAAAGGAAAAGTAACATACAGGGGTAGGCAAAAGTAGTTTTATAGCTGTTCCTACGGAAAAAGATGTTCAGGTTATGATTATTAAAATAGCTTTATTAACTCAAAAGAATATCACAATACAACTATAAACCTACTTTTGCCCACCCCGTACTTGTTTACATGCATAGCATTATGCTGAAAGGTGAGCAAAAAAGTTACTTTTATTTTTGTCTACTGCCCCCTAAGAACTGTGTTCAACACTTTTTATGTACAGTATCACAATTAATCTTTGAGCAATTCTCCCAGTTTACATATAAGAAAATTGAGGAGAGACATGGAAATAAGTAACTCATAGTAATCAGAGGGGACGGGGCAGGAGGGTAACAGGAAAAAGAAGGGGAAGGGTTGTCAAGGAACATATATAAAGGACCCATGTGCAAAGACAACAGGCAGGGAGGACTGAATGTGGGAGGTGGGGGTAAGTAGGGTAGGGGTAGAGTAATGGGGTAAATGGAGACAAATGTAATTGAACAACAATAAAAAAAAAGAAAACTGAGACTACAGAGTCTGTGCATCTTTTCAAATTTGCCTGATGCACACTAGGCTCTACAATGTATGAATAAAAACATAAGGTTCAGTTTCTGTGTGAACAATCAGTGAGGCAAATTAACAACCATGAAATCATTAAGTTGTAAGATGTGTGGAGATGGGGTGGGGATGGGAGGCTAACTCAGAACAGGAAAGGAACAGGAATTTCTGTCGGCCTTTCAGGGAAAGACCCTTTGAACAACAAGCCTGACACTTTTCCCAAGTTACTTAACCAACATCAGTTTTTACTTGTTCCGAGGAGAATATCATCCAGGTTATGTTTTACACAAAACTGGAGCTTAATAACAGCAAGGCAGCCTTTCTATGCTCTCTCCTGATTTCTATACTGTTTCATAAATAAAAATAAGTCTGTATCATTGAGATGTTTGAAGACGGCAATCTCTTCAGAGTAATTATGAGTATCACCTCCACAAGTGCCTGGAGATCTTTGTAGATAATTCTTTTAATTGCTACTTTTCAAAGTAGATGATGGTGGTAAAACTTTCTAGCAAGGGAGAAAATTTATGAAAAACTTATCCTTTAGAAACTGTGAATCACAAAGCAATCTGAAGTTTACAGACAGTGTTTGCCTGGAGAAAGCTTCCTGTGCCTTGGGCGGCAGTATCATGCCTGGGCTCCCCTTGTTAGTTCAGAATCACTTTGTGGATCAAACTAGCAGAACTTTGAATTATTGTGAGGTCTAGGAGCCAATGTTCCTTAAGAACTAATAGAAGCTAATTCTCCTTGTCACCACTTACTGCCAATCATTATACAGTGTTTATATGAATAATTGAGTTCAATTAGAAAGGATGTGCTTCCAGAAGCCAAACTGAAGTCCTGTGATGACTAACTCTAAGGTTTATTTGGGCTTCCTTGACATCAGTTCCATGTATTTACAATAACTTTTTATTTTCCCCCTTTCTTTCAGAGGACTGTATTAAAAAATAGTCATTCATTTCCAACTATTTTTAAATTGTTTGTTTTTGTGCAAGAATAAATGGACAAATGTCAAAAGCCCACTCTGACAGTTCTAGTTGTCTTTAGCACAACAACATTTTAGAGTCTGATATGCAACTTTTTACTGTGTTCCATAAGCATATCTCCATCAAGGCCCAAGTGTACTTTGATGCTTTCTTGAGTCACATTGATTTCGCCCAGTCTCTGTGCACAGAATGTTCAAGACTACATAGAGAAAGCAATTAACCCATAATTATTTTTGCAAATTTCTTTGTGTTATAAATATCCACATATATAAATACATATAAACATACATGTGTATTTAACCATTGTTGTAAGAGTGAGTCACTAGTTCCTACTCTTATCCCATCTGCAAATTCCACAGAGGGACCATCATTAAGCCTCACTATCCAGGCAAACCCATCATTCCTGAACCATAGAAAGATTTAACATTTGTTTCTAATGATTTAAGCCACATACTCAATCCCTTTGGCACCTGCAACTAAGAGGCTGTGATAAATTTAAATTGATTACTGCAAAGAAATCCTTGGACTCTTTATTTAAATTTGAGTGTGAGAGTAAAATGGTCACTCCCATACAAGCCATGACTCTGCATTGTGAACCTCTCTGATTATCCTTACCAGAGAAAATCCTAAAAAGATAATAATTTTCTTAGATAACAATAAGAAGTAGTGATAAGGAACCTAATATTTTCTGAGCATCTACTATGTGACAACAGGCTTAGCATTTTAATCCATTTAGTTTTTACAGCTATCCTGACAAGGAGACCAATGTTAAAGAGAGATCAGCCGCAGTGCTACTAAAACATGTGCTCTATCCCGTCTACCCATGCTCTTCTGAAGCCCACCAGGCCAGAGAACCAATTGTGGCTGACTTCTGAACACTCCCTCATAACTCCGGAAGACCTTTCTTCTTCTCCAACACTTCCTCCTTTCTGTGCCTTGCTACATTTCTTTCCTTTCATCCTCCCCACTGAGTCCTTATCATCTCTACTCACATATCATATGAAACAGAAAAGTGTTTAGATTTTTCAAAATCATATGTGTCCTGCTCATAAATAAAAGAATAAACAAACAAACGAGCAAGCATGCAAAGGGGAATATTTATATTTCTCTAAATTTTACATATATAAAATAGTCTTTATATGTTCATACATGCTTATAAATTTACTGCATTTCTAAATTAGCATCCTATGACATTCACAAAAGACTTCTTTAAATATCTTATACTCTGTCTTCATTATCAGCAAACAATCTACGTTCACTGAGAAAGTGGAGTCCATAGGCAGAAACTCATCACCTATGACTCCATTCACTCCCTTGGCAAAAAATGGGAACTCACTAAGTGGGGGGAACATACCAGAGCCTGGGGCCACCTCCTTTATTTTACCAAGAGTCCTTCATGGGAATGTTACTCCCAGTAGGGACTCTGGAGAAAAGTAGATCAGAATTTAGGCTCTAAGTTTGATACGCTCCTTCCATGTGACCGTGTGAAAATAAATCTTCATAACGATTAATATATATCAGTCAAGGTTTCTTTGGTGAATATGTATGTCAGAAACAAAAGCTATTTAATGAGTTTAGACCAAAAAAGGAGTTCACTGAGGACTATCCGAGCAAAAAATCTGGAAAAAGATTGCCTGACTCCCAAGCCTCTGCTCCCAGCAGCTACCTTTTAAGATTGAATCCAATATTAAAACCAGTTATTTCTCAACCACGATTATCATATTAGTTAAAAGAAAGGAAAATTAGTTAACACACAGTGAAATTGAGTTTTTCAGTCAATATCCATGTTTTCTGAAGCATGTGCTTTTTGGTGCCCATTAAGGAGAACCTGAGGTAGTTGAATAGTGTCTCCTATTATATAGACTACATTGTTGTGTATATGTGTGTATTACAAATTGTGCAAATTTCTGGTTTGTGTGATGTTTATATGAGAAAGAATCTTCATCATTTTTTTTTCAGATCCACCAGAACCTACCCCAGAAACTATTGCAGAATTCTAGTCAACTGTCACCTAAACTGAGACCCACTGTGTAGGTCATAGACATGCAGTTTGACGCATTATATAGTGTGTCTTTGAACTTGGAGGTGTTTATTCTATGCAGCAAAATAAATTACAAAATCAAGACAGTTACTGCATAATTGGAGGGGAGGAGAATTATCTTTGTATTATCTATCAAAAACAAATGAGTGTTTAATCGGTTTCTGTTATGAGCTGGGACTGCATAATTCTTTGGAAAGAAAGTAGAATGAGGCATAAGACTCATTTTAAGATATCTTGCTTTATACTTGCCCAGAAAAATTTAACAGGCATGAAATGGACAATGAAATAATACACTGTATGGTTCTGAATGAAGTGACCATATAATTGACAATGAAATAAATCATTGGGAGCCAGAAGACCAAGAGGAGGCTGAAGGGAAGAGGCATCAGGGTGGCAGAGGGTCCAGCAGTAGAGGGAACAGGATGAGGAGGCAGATGGCCTAGTTTTGTGTCCCAGTGGAGTGACTTCGCAATTTACTCCTTTGTGCCTCAATTTCCTCATTTGTAAAAATTAGGATATAGAGCTACCTAAGGTTAATATGAAAATTAAACAACTTAATACATGATAGATGCTTAAAGTAGTGGCTGGCACATTGTCAAGTCCTAATGAGTACTAACTATTTTGTTATTATATAGGTGGAAATTAAAGTGAAAGTTAAAACTCAGGGAGATTTAGGAAGAAAGAAGAAAGAGGGGTGGGTGCTCTTGGGAAAAGCAGTCGCATGGGAAGACTATGAGACTATTTGCAGTCGCAGGGAGACTATGAGAAACAGTGAAGAAAAGGCCTAATTGAGAGGGGAGTACATTTTATGCAGAGGAGTGGCCAAAAATTAAGATGAGACCTAGTGGAACAAAATTGATGACTTTGAAATCTAGGAAGAGAAATGAAGATTACAAAAGCAACAGAAAATTGGTTATGTTCTTCATCAAGGTTGCTCAAAAAACAAAGTCGTGTTTAAAAAAAGTTTGTCTCATAGCAACATATGAGTTGAAAATAGGAAATGACAAAGGAAAGGAGAATAAATAGAAGGCTATTGAAGAATCCTGTATATTTTAACAAAGTTCTAAATTTTAGGCCTGAAATGACAAAGTCAGAAATCCACTTAATGAAAAGCACCAGCACCTGTCCTAAGTGACAGAAAATCTCTAACTACTTATAATGACAGTGGGGAGGGAGTAGTGCCTGATTCTCTAAGAAATGACAAAAGGGAAGTCCATTCACTTACTTTACATGATGAAAACATATGTATTCTAACAATCAAGGTAAAGCCTTCACTGCTTGTCATCTTTTCCACCTTATGGGCTTTCTAAAATATATTAGGGATACCCTACAGACCCCCTAAGCCATATAAAATAGAAACTGATCAATAATTGTTTCTAAAACAGCTTTAAAGTGTCTTATATTTCATGGTACAAAAACCTAACAATAGCCAGCATAAAAGAAAGTAACAGGATGGCCCAGTTGATCTCAGAGAGGTTTACAATCATCTGCAGCATTTTGCGACTGTCCCAATCAGAATTCGTGTTCACTTGTCTTTATCTTACACACATTACCCTTTTTCTTCCACAACCACTCTAATAAAACAGTACATTCCTTTGACCTCCAGATCCTTCTCCCCCTTTCTGGATATCCTCTTTTTCTCAAACTCAGGACATTTTCTCCAGGACCAGTGTATATTTTATAGAGTGAATCTTGCTTTAGTATTCTAAAACACAAAAAGTGCCTCCCCAAGGTATAATATGATATCAGTAATAAGGTGTTTGACTTTCTCAACCTTTTTAAAGAAAGCAAATAAATTATCATAAAAATCCTAAACAGTAAACCCTAATTATAAAGTATATAATTAGATATTAACAATCCATTTTAGCCACTTTCACAGTCATTTTTAGGACATATTGGTCCATATGTCAAAAAAAAAGCCACTGTTACAGGAGTATTTTTTAATACCAAATAAAATGTCACCAGATGTACTGAACTGTGTTTTTCCCTCCTCTTACAAACTTGGGCAAGTCTAGAAGTACTTAGAGCATCTGTGTGTAAGGCAGCATGGTACTGGTGATTTTCCAGAATCATCGCAAAGGGTGACTGCAGTCAATGGCATCTTAAACAAAAGAGCAGTGCCAGTTCAATTCATTTTTAGAGTACTTAAAAATCTATTTCTAGAGCTTTCTGTGGTGTTTTCATACAGCACACACGCACATACATACTCACACACACATGCACATCACACAGACAAACTTCCATATTATCTTTTATCTACCTAAAGCTCCACACCGTGGCAAGGATGCTGGTGTGTCCTATCCAATAGGATTCCAAAAACCTAACAGTGTTTTATTTACTTTCTAGTTAAAAGAACTCACATTTCTGTCTAATTTCAATTTGGAAAGAAATCATACATTTAATATTTTTAAAAATTCATACTAAAGTATGAGTCACCAGATGATAGTTTTAACCCTCTCAGGTATGTTTGAATTCCAATGCAAGCCTCTATTAACCTGAATGACTTTCCACTTGGTAGAGTGTATAGAGAAGGAAGATATTTTGAGTGGAGTGGGTTCCTGGGTTTTTCCACAACAGAACCCACAAGAAAAAAAAAGAGAGGGCTGTTGGGGTTCCAATTCTGAAAACAGCTCAAAATATAGGTTACTTAACTAACTCACTAGTTTTGTTTAGAAAGATGACAATTGGTTTATTACTTACCAATGGCTGCTTTGGAGTTTCTTCCTTTAGTTTTGCTATTGTTTAAAACCAAGTAATTTTTTAGCAAAAGCAGGCATATGTCTACATACTGGAACCTCTTTTTATTTTATTTTTATTTTTTAAAAGATTTTATTTATTTATTTTTAGACAGAAGGGAAGGGAGAGAGAAAGAGAGGGAGAGAAACAGCAATGTGCAGTTGCCTCTCACGTGGCCCCCACTGGGGACCTGGCCTGCAACCCAGGCATGTGTCCTGACCGGGAATTGAACCGGAGACCCTTTGGTTTGCAGCCCACGCTCAATCCACTGAGCTACACCAGCCAGGGCCCTCTTTTTATATAATAGATATATTCACGAACTAGTCATATATATTGACATTTCATGAATAGAAATATAGTTTAAATGCTTAAAAATAATTTCAAAGGAATTTTTGAGTACAGAATATACACACAAACATGCAATCTCATGAATTCACCAGAAAGTTCCATAGAATGTTGATCTTATTTTTATTCATATTAATCATATACTCACTTTAATGGTGTTTGACCAGATGAAAAGACACCTTCTTCATCAATTCTTTCCCACTATGCTTTAGGAGTGAATATGTACTTCTGAGTAATATTTTATCACATGACACCTGAGCTGCAGTTTCATGGGCATGAGAGTTGCAAAATGAAATTGAACCTCTCTAGCACAAAAGCCATAAGCAAGATGACAGATACTGATTGTGCCCTAAGATGTAATGTAGGCACCTAATGGGGCGTAGTAATGTACAATGAATCATTAGAATATTATTTTAAATTTTCTATTCACCTGGGGGATTGCTAATGGGGTATTTCACCTTCAAGTTGCTCCCCCGCCTCCCCAGACTAGGATAGCACTTGAAAAAGGTCACTTAGAATATAGTGGATTTTTAGTAGCTTTGTAAAAATTAGTGATTATTTTCTAGGTCTTTGGAAGCAGATATCCATATTAATGATCATTAAAAATCTTTCAAATTTTTTATAAAATATACCCTATTAGTCAAAAGCTAGAAAACTTACCTCTGAGAACTGAACTCTAATAATCACAACATGATAAAGAACAAGAATTTTTGAATATTTACTATTACTTCTGGGACAAGTGCCTCACAGACATTATTTCCTACAAGAATCCTCTGAAATAAAGGCTGCTATTATCTTCATTTTAAGGACATGACAACTAAGGCAGGTGGGCATTAAATAACTAGTCTGAGATAGTCACACAGTTAGCAAATGGTAAAGCCAAGGTGAAAACACAGATTTTACTATATATATGTAGATCACACACCCTTAGCTATTATAAAATTATACAAAAAGAAAATCTATGAGACCTGAAGTTATTCATTAGAAAGTCAAATCACTACTCACCTTGTAACTGTAGTTCTTATCTTAAAGCAGGTTAGGTTGCCTAGGCCAACTTCCTGGAAAAAGCTATGAAGCCTTTCCAGTGCACTTTCTATGGCTCTCAACTCTGATCTTTCATTATTGTCCTTTGCTGCCCTTAGCCACTGACAGTCCCTCATGGAGAACCAAGTGGATCCCTGCCTTAATATCCTTCTGAACCAAAGTATTGGATAAAGGAGCCCTGGGCTCCTTTCTCTCAGATTCTTCTTCTTCTTTTTTTAAAAGATTTTATTTATTTATTTTAGACAGAGGGGAAAGGAGGGAGAAAGAGAGGGAGAGAAACATTAATATGTGCTTGCCTCTCACACACCCTCTACTGGAGACCTGGCCTGCAACCCTGGGAAAGGAAGACTGGGAATCAAACCTGGACCTTTTGGTTCTCAGACTGGTTCTCAGTCCACCAAGCCACACCAGCCAGGGCTCAGATTCTTAAAAGAAAAACATATTTCTGACTCCATGCTTTTGTTTCTTGTACATCAAATCTATTTTGCTTTCTGTTTTCCCTTCACCCTTTATTCTTTCTGTTTTTCCTGAATCCTGGAGGCCAATTTATACTATAGTTTCTACAACTATTCAACAGAGAATGCAGGCTAATCTGATCTGATATATTGATATGATGCTTCCAAGTTAACATTTTATCAGGAATTTCAAAGACTTAACCTAAATAATGAAGTAGTGGAAGTTGTAGAAATTATAAATATTTTAATACCATGGAATCTTTGTTGCCATTATATTTTGTCAAATGGGCAAATGTATCTTATATTCACACAAAATGTTAGCCTGGTTCAGCAATTTTCTCCTGGGATTTGTTCAGCGGGGTAATTAAAAAGCTCAGGGACTTGATCAGGGTTCAGCATGAATCCTTTATTTCAGTCAATGGAGTCAACAAATATTGATTAAGTGCCTACTGTATGCCAGACTTCTGTTAGCTTCTAAAAATTTAGCAGTAACCAAGGCAAAGTCTCTGCTTTCAGGATCTCTCTGTATTGTGTAGAAACAGAATAATGAATTCCATGATAAAATCTAAAAATAGCCTCTGAAACATAGAGGAGGGTGCACTAATATTCTCAAAAGTATGGCAGAAAGGATTGAAGACAGTAAACTTTTCCCAGAGAAGCTGACAAGACATGAGTCATCAATTCTGACTGGGAGTTGGACATTCGGAGAATATGGGCTTTTATAAACACCAACAGAAGCTTAAATTGGCAATGGAAGAGTTCCAAGGGGACAGAGCATTGTTATACACTAGGCTGAATTCAAGAAAATTTATTTTGAATACTTAGCACAGAAATTCATCTTCAGGTTGATAAACTCTCTTTTTTAAATCTTTTGTATTTAAAGAATTTTTGGGGGTGACATTGGCTAATAAAGTTAAGTAGGTTTCAATTGTACAATTCCATACTTCATCATCTGTATGTTGTATTGTGTGTTCATCACCCAAAGTCAGGCCCCCTTCCATTACCATTTATCTTCCCTTTAGCTTCTTCTACCTTACCAATTCCCCGTTTTCCTATAGTAATCACCACACTCTTGTTTCTATGATTTTTTAATCCCTTCACCTTTTTTACTCAACCCCCTCACCCCCCTTTGCAATCTGTTCTCTGAATCTATGAATCTGTTTCTATTTTGTTTGTTAATTTACTTTGTTCCTTAGATTCCACATATCAGTGAGATCGTATGGTACTTGTCTTTCCCTGACTGACCAATTTTACTTAGCATAATGCTCTCCAGGTCTATCCATGCAGTCACAAAGGGTAAGATTTCCTTCTTTTTTATGGTTGAGTACTATTCCATTGTGTTAATGATAAACTTTCATTCCATAAAGGCAAGAGCTGTGTTACCTATTTCACTTCTCACAAGAACTCTCCTCACCTTGTTTTATTTACTTATAGTTTCCACTTAATTGCCTAAATTGATAAATATTTTGGATTACTTTCAAGCACAAAGTAAAATGTATGTCTTTTCGTCTTAGCCTGAAACACACACACACACACACTCTTTGCAAAAGCTTATTGTGTTATTGAGACAGAGAGATCTGATTAAGATAACTCAAATCACTGGGGAGAAGTAGGGAGGGGCCATAGGAGGAGTTTGCCAAGGAGTTGTGGGCCTCCTATGACAGGATTGACTGAGAGCTGAGTGCCTCTAGTGCCAATGGAAATAAAAAGAGGGCTGGCCCTCTGGCTCCAAGAGAGCTCTGTGGCTGGGCCTGGGCCTGGGGCTCAGACTCAGGCTCAGGCTCTCAGACTCTCCTTCCTAGAGGATGCCCAGAGGATCGTGCTGCAGCTGCCTGCATTTCCCAATGGACAGTGTTTTGTCTGGGAAGGAACTGCCAGCACAGCCTATGATCAGACTGGCCTGGCAGAGGGTGGCAGGTTTATTCTTTGGGTGTTCTAGAGGGAACAGGCTCTGAGGCAGAAGCCTGTCATTCTTCCAAAATTGTGTAGTTTTTGTATATTATGTTGTTTTTAGTTTGTAAACTAACCCTTTAGAAACAAGATAACTAAAAACTAACAGGGAAAAGATAGGAGAGATCAGATGTTAGGGTTTAGCCTTAACTGATAGGCTTAGGTCATTAAAGCTGTGACTTGATAGGCTTAAGTAACTGCTTTTGAATAAAGACTCCTTTCCTTTATCACCAAACATTTGCCTCTGGAATTTTTGCCTAGAGGGTGGCGGTGGGCAGCAGAACCCCAAGTGCTGTTTGGTAACACCATCATTTTATTAAGGAGTGCAATCCCAAGGCAGCAACAGTGAGGGAAAAGGAGTATAAGAGGAAGCAAATATAATAGGATGTACTATTAAGCTGGCCAGAAGTTGTTACACGTTGTTTGCTTAGCCTTGCAGGAAATCTTGAGCCAGGCCGAGTAAAGCTGTTGAAAATCTAGAGTCCATCCAGGGAGAATAAGGGAGAAAAATTCATCTACACATTCTGACATCCCTTGATACAGCTTGCTTAGATCTCACTCCGAAGGGTGTTAACTGCCCTGTATTTCTGGGTAACACATGCATGGGGTCCACACATATGCTCCAATGTCTCATTTCTTAGCAGTAACAGAGGTACCCTAAGGTGGCAGGCAAGACGTGATCGGCATGAGGATGAGAGCCTCTGTTGGACTGCACCCACTTGTGGCAGCAGAAACTTGATTTCAAGGCAAGCCCTGACCGGTAAGGATCAGTTGGTTGGGCAACGTCCTGCTAAGCAAAGGGTTGTGGTTTCAGTATCTGGTTAGGATGTGTACCAGAGGGAGCTGATGGATTTCTCTCTCACTCTTTCTCTTTCCCTTTCCTTCTCTCTAAAAATGAATAAATAAAATATTTTTTTAAATGACTATGGGAGGAGCCCAAGTACTTGGTACCAAAAGGTAAGATTTGAGTGAAGTTCTGAAGACTAAAACTGAATTCAATACACCCTCCATGGTTGAGTGAGCCTTTCTGTAGAACCAAGGTCACTCTATGTCTTAGTACTTTCCTTCCTTTTGTGCTGAGCCCCCCACTTTTTGGTTATCTATACTTTTTTAAATTATTTATTTATTTATTTACTTACTTACTTACTTGAGAGAGAGGAAGGGAGGGGGAAAGGGAAAGAAACAATCAATGTGAGAAAGGAATATCAGTCAATTGCCTCCTACACACACCCTGACCCCTGACCAGGACTGAACCCACAACCTAGGCATATGCCGTGACCAGGGATTGAACTGGTTACCCTTCGCTGTGCGGGATGATGCCCAACCAACTGGCCACAATGATCAGGGCAGTTAGCTGTACTTTTGAATCCTTGGCCATGCCTTATTTAACATTTTAGTGAATGAAGAAAGCTCAACATTTATTATGTTGTTAGACCTTAGCTAAAGTCCTACCCTCCTCTACTCACTAAAAGTGCTCAAATCTTTTGAGTGTAATTTTTTCATTTTCAACATAGAGATAATCCCATTTCCATAACAAAGCTGTTGAGATTACTAAATAAAATTATGTCTCTGAAGGACTTAATAAAATTCTTGACCACTCAACCTGCTCTTAGATACTTTTAAACACCTGTCTGTGTATGATAAGAGAGTCTTTAAAGTACTTCTATTAGAAATTACTTATAACTGTAAAACTTGGTAAAAATATTTGTACTTTTATTCACCTGTTATCTTTCAGATCAACACCTACTGTTCTATACTCTGCCTGCTAATGCTAATGCTCCTTTTCAGCAAATTGAACTCTCCTTTGATACAAGTTTCCATGTCAGACTCTGCCAAAGGATACTAAGAGGACAGAAGGCTATGGGATAACTAAGGCACTTGCTTCTTCCAGTTCTGCCTGCTGTTCCTGCAGGTGTCACTTCAACAATGGCACTTCACCCAAGCAGTGGCAATTGGTACCAATTCTACCTTTTCTTTGAGTCTTCCCAAATCATCCTCATAGTTCATGTTACCAAAGGGCAACATAATATGAAAAGGAAAAAGAGGGTGAAAAACTGTATACACAAACACAGTTGGCATTTGCTTCTCAGTCAATAGGAAAAACACCAAAAAGATGGCTCTACCTACTTCACCTAGCAGCCTTCACCATATCTGTACCCCTGGGATGCTCATCTACTATTTATCCTCCAGAAGTTAATTTACCACATATTTATGTGATACCAGTTTTGGGCTCCATCTATAATGGCCTATCACTGTTGATATTTAATACCAATACTTGAGGCCAAGTGGATAATTTTGGTGTATTTTCAAAAGAGAATAAAATTTCCCTTCCAGCTTCCTATAAAGAATATTTTCTATCTTAGTTATCAAATTATGATTTGCCCAAATTGATTTTTTATTATAGTTTGAGTTTTTTGAGAAATTGTTTGTGGATAATATATCCTAAGTTAGGGGGTAGCTAGCGGTAAGGAAAGGAATAAGATAACAAATAAATATTACATGTTTTTTTTTATTTTTTCTGATTTAATCTTTATTGCGTTTTGTCATTATCTTTCAGTCCCATTATACCCTCCTCCCACCAGCAATCACCACACTGTTGTCCATGTCCATAAGCCCCTTTTCTTTTTGCTGAATCCCTCCTCTCACTCACCCCTCACCCACTAGCTCTCATCCTGCTCTCTATGAGTCTGTCCCCATTTTGCTTCTTAATTCAGTTTGTTCATTAGATCCCACATATGAGTGAAATCATATGGTATTTGTCTTTCTCTGACTGGCTTATTTCATTAACATAATTCTCTACAGGTCCATTCATCCCCTTGCAAAGGCTAAGAATTCCTTTTTATGGCAGAGTAGTACTCCATTGTGTAAAAGTATCACAGCTTTTTTATCCACTCATCTACTAATACACACTTGGTCTGCTTCCAAACCTTGACTATCGTAAATAAAGCTGCAGCGAACATAGGGTGCATATATTCTTTCAAATTGTTGTTTCAAGTTTCTTCAGATATATTCCCAGAAGTAGAATTCTGGGTCATAAGGCAGTTTCATTTTTAATTTTTTGAGGTATCTCCATACTGCTTTCCACAGTGGCTGCACCAATCTGCATCCCTGCCTACAGAGTAAAAGGGTTCCCCTTTCTCCACATCCTCACCAGCACTTGTTGTTTGTTGATTTATTTATGATAGCCATTATGACAGGCGTGAAATGATATCTCATGTGGTTTTAATTTGCATTTCTCTGATTATTATTGACATTGAGCTTCTTTTCATATGTATATTGGCCATCTGTATGTCCTCTTTGGAGAAGTGCCTATTTAGGTCCTTCGACCATTTTTTAATTGAGTTGGTTGGATTTTTTGGTGATGAGTTTTATAAGTACTTTATAAATCTTGGCAATTAACCCTTTATCAGATGTATTAGCAAACATATTCCCCCATTCAGTGGAGTATCTTTTTATTTTGTTGATAGTTTCCTATGTTGTGCGAAACCTTTTTAGTTTGATGTAATCCCATCTGTTTATTTTTTCTTTTACTTACCTTGCCTGAGAAGATATACCCGACAAAAAATTGCTATGAGCAATGTCCAAAATTTTGCTGTCTATGTTTTATTCTAGGATTTTTATGGTTTTCAGTCTAACATTTAAGTCTTTGACCCATTTTGAATTTATTCTTGTGTGTGGTGTATGAAGGTGTTCTAGTTTCATTTTTCTGCACATATCTGACCAATTTTCTCAACACCATTTATTGAATAGACTATCTTTAGCCCATGTATCTGTGTTTGCTTTACTTCCTCTGTCAAATATTAATTGAATATAAAAGTGTAGGTTTATATCTGGACTCTCTATTCTGTTCCATTGATCCATGTGTCTGTTTTTATGCCAGTACCATGCTGCTTTGTTTTCTATGGCCTTATAATACAGTATGATACTAGGTAGCATGATTCCTCCAACTTTGTTCTTCTTTCTCAGGATCACTGTTGCTATGTAGGGCCTTTTGTGGTTCCATATAAATTTTGAAATATTTGTTCTAGTTCTGTGAGATGTCATTGGAATCTTGATAGGAATTGCGTTGAATCTATTTATTGCTTTGGGTAGTATGGACATTTTAATGATGTTAATTCTCACTATCCGTGAACATGGTATGTGCTTCCACTTATTTGTATCTTCTTCAGTTTCATTCTTTAGTGTTTTATAATTTTCCAAGTACAGGTCTTATATATCCTTGGTTAGGTTTATTCCTAGGTATTTTATTCTTTTTGAAGCAATTTGATTGGAATTGTTTTCTTAATTTCACTTTCTGTTCATTGGTTTTTGGCATATACAAATGCAACTAATTTCTGGATATTAATTTTGTATCCTGCTACTTTGTTAATTTATCAGTTCTAGTAGTTTCTTGGAATATTTGGAGTTTCTATGTTCAGTATCATGTCATTGGCAAAGAAAGACAGTTTTACTTCTTCCTTTCCAATTTGGATGCATTTATTTCTCCTTCTTGTCTGATTACTGTGGCTGATTACTCTGGTCTGATTCTAGTACTATGTTGAATAAGAGAGGTGAAAGCAAACATTCCTGTCTTGTTCCCAATCTTAAGGAGAACAATTGTATTTTTTGCCCATTGAGTATGATGCTGGCAGTGGGTTTGCACACATATGGCCTTTAGAGTTTTGAACATAAATGGGTGCTGGATATTACCCAAATGCTTTTTCTGCATCTATTGATAGGATTATGTGGTTTTTATCCTTCATTTTGTTTCTAAGGTATATTGCATTTATTGATTCACAAATGTTGTAACGACCTTGCATTCCTGTAATAAATTTCACTTGATTGTGGTATATGGGTGTTTTTTTCTACCTTGTCTTTCAAATCACTGATTCAATCCTCTGCTTCATCTAACTGTTTATTCCTTCCAGCATATTATTTATTTCAGATATTGCATTCTTTATTTCTGACTGGTCCTTTTTTTATGGTTTCTATGTCTTTTTTCAAGCTGTTGAGTAAGCTTATAATCATTACTCTAAACTCTCTATCTGATAAATTGTTTGCCTCCATTTTATCTAGTTCTTCTGGAGAATTATCTTGTTCTTTCATTTGGTGTCTGTTTCTTTGCCTTCCCATTTTGGCCACTTTGTATTTTCTGCTTTAGTTGTTAAACTGATCAGTGATAGAGTCTCAAATTGTAATCAGCAGCCTGTCTTAAGCACCACAGGGTAGGGCAGAGTAATTCTTGAGTGCAGGGCTATTGCTTACACTTTGGCTTATGCCATTTGGAGAGGAGTGCTCTGCCTGAGAAAGATGGCTCCTGTGGAATGGGGAATGTCAGTACCGGGAACCTGGTGGCTGTTCCCTCAGTTTTCTCCCCACAGCCATCAACCCCGGACTCTCCTCAAGTGTCTCTAGCCCACTCTGCTCTCCCTCTACTGGAGCTTAGGGTAAGTGCTGCAAACAAAATTTTGTGGGTTGCCCTTTAAGAGGCAATCTGTGTCCCCAGCTGTCTCTCCCTATGGCAGAAACTCTGCTGCTTTTCATAGCTGGAACCCAGCTTGGGGTTTAGACCCCACACTTCTCAGAGTAAACCCTTCAGCTACTGAAATATCCCTCTGGAAATCCAGCTGCCCCCCTTGGTAGACCAGCCAGCACTCTTAAGCCTGCTGTACACTCCCTACCAGTCTCGTTGTGGTGAAGTGGTTTTTTCTGTCTGTCCTTGGTTACAAGGCTTCTCTCAAGCTAGTGTCCAGTTGGTTATTCAGGATTATATCTCTTACACTTGTAATTCCAGATTGGTCCTGGGAGGAGGTTAGTGTAGCTTCCGCTTACTCCTCTGCCATCTTGGATCTCAAGATTACATGTTTTAAAATTATTACAAATGATTTCCCAGAGCTAGAGCAATATTTACAGAGTTAAATATTTACTCCTTTATGATATAAAATAAAATTTTAACTAGCTGAAGTGCATACCTATATGAGATGAAAATATTGTATTTGAATTCTTATGGGTACTCTGTAAAGTCTAAATTAATGGACCTAGAGCAAAATTATGGCTCAATGCCTGCTCAAACACTGGCACTGCACAGGCTCAGATGACATGCTATTGTTGGGGACATCTTTTATAGCAATAAAATTTATTAAAAAGGCATAAGCATAATAACTTATGAAGAACTTAACATGTATTTTATAAATATTTCTATAATTCCCATAATTAAAACTGAAAACTTGTTTATGAAATTAATTACTTATTCCTCTCTCAGATTACCTGGCTACCATTTGAACTAGACACACAGGTTTTGAAAAAGACCTACAAAACCCCCAAAAAAGTTGTTAGGAAACTTCCCCATACAACAGACCATTACACTACAATGCTAACTCTCTCTAGTGACCCCAGCAGCACTGATATGTGATTTACATGGGATGACCCAAAGGTAAAGTTTTCTTTTTCACAGCCCAATCCCTAGGCCATACTGTCTCTAGTACTGAAACTTCTGGAGTACATAGAACTACGGTTTTCTAAAAATACTCATTATATATTTTCCTTACTCTTGCAGAGAACCCTGGACAAATGGTACCAATAAATGTACAGAGTTCAGCAGAAGTAACACCATGGAGTGTTGTAGGGAGGGTACATGAAGATTTTGCATGAGATGGACAACAATTTGAACATTTCATCTAAAATGTCATATGATGTGCTTGAGTGTGGTATTATTACATTACAGAATTACATGCTTATGACTTTGGAATAAAAGATTTGGTATAGGCCACCAGCAGGGCATTATTTGTGCCACACCCTGTGTATTTAACCAAAAATCATGTTTGTTATGTCATTCCCTTTGGAAAACCTCTAGCATATTTCCATTTGTTAACTGCACAGAGTTAGGCATAATGTGCTCAGTAGCTATCTTAAAATCCCTTAATTCTCCTAGTTAAAAATCTCTGTACAGGCCTAGAAAGGAATACTCTTTGTTATTTACTCCTGATTTCTTTCTAACCTAGAAAATGGTGCAACTGTATTCTATCCACAAGTACCAAATTCATACTTGCTTCTTCTATTCTACACGCTATTTTTCTTGCCTGGAATCTCTTCCCAAATTTTTCTACCTTTAATAGTTAACTCGCATTAGTTCCATCACTTCAATGAAACAGTAGCAATTTTGCACTTATATGTAGTGTTGTGCTTTTAGAAGCTTTACACATATTAACTTATTTAATTCTCACAGAAACACTATGAGAAATATAATATTAGTATTCCCATTTTATGAGGAAATCGAGAAAAAAGAAGTTGAGTAATTTGTCCAGGAAGAGACTGCACAGAGCCAGGATTTGAACCCAAGCAGTTTGTCTCCAAAGTACGAATCATAATCACTATTTATTTTACTGATGGATTTTTTTGTTTTATTCCTGTCTACATTTATCTGCCACTGCTCTCAAGTTTTACAGTACACCTTCATGAGAAACAGACAAATAAGTATTTAATATATGGAACATCAGTTTATATTCTAGAGCCTATAATATATAAATGAAAATGTTCGTTTATGTAATACCTACAGATGAGGAAATTGAGGTCCAGGAAAACATGTTACTCCTTAAAAATTCACCAGAAGCCAGGTCTCCTAGTTCGTAGCTTTATCTACCACATAGTTTTGTGTGTGTATATTTTTTAACCATCTTTCATGGTAAAAGAAAGAGGAGGTGTGTTTCACTTTATTCTCACTTGTGGAACAATCTTCAAATTGTCTTCTATCTCTCACAGTAATTATAACAAAATGATATTCTACTCTTGATTCAAACTAAAATTAAAGTAGACCCAAATATCCTTTTTTAAAATTATAAAGTTATGTCTCACTTAACAATGAGGATATGTTCTAAGAAATGCATAGTTAGGTGATTTTGTCACTCTGTGAACATCATACAATGCAATTACACAAATCTAAATGATATATCCTACTATGCATCTAGGTTATATGGTATAGCCTATGGCTCCCAGGCTATACCATATAGACTCCCAGCCTGTAGAGCATGTTACTGTACAAGACAATATGAGCTTCATTCAAGCACAAGAGAAAATGATGTAATCAAGAAGTGTGGTAAACACAAGATATATAAGGCTGCTGCCTGTGTAACATTGCATACTGTTTTACAGAAAACTTTTTTTAATAAGGGGAAAGAGTGCACTCTATAATGATGGTTAGAAGTATAGTATAGTAAATATGTAAATCAGTAACCTAGTCATTTGCAATTATTGTCAAGTGTTATGTACTATATATAATGGCATGTGCTATACTTTTATACAACTTAAGTACGTTTGTTCATACCAGCATCCCTACAAATGCATGAGTAATGAATTGTGCTATGACATTATGACAATTACAATGTCACTAAGCATTAGGCATTTTTTCAGTTCTATTGTAATCTGATGGGACCACTGTGCTATATGTGGTTCATCGTTGATTGAAATGTTATTATGAAGCACATGACTGTAATTTATTATTTACGTTTGCTTTTTCTACAGTAATGAGTGAATCCTCTAATCCTTTTAGGTCACAATTACTAAGATTATCTTCTGCTAATTTATTGCATGCTATTCCACATTTTGATAAATTCTACCATATCTGACATGAGAATTCTGAATTTGTCACTTGTGAGATTTGGTCACGCTCCCTTATCTTTTTGGGCCTCAATATCCTCTTATTGGTTTTTACCAGCATTAAAGTAAGTCCCTACATTCTTTCCTGCCCATGCTATAGCCCCCTGTACTTTTATTTTGATCTTGAGTCTCTTATAATTTGAATTACCGTAACACCTTTATTTTCCTTGTACCTGAGTATACCTCGATTTTCACTGACCTTTACCCTTTCCCTCTCTGCCCTATCTCCCTTTCCTGGGTCCCACAGCAGAAGCTATTTTTGTTTATCTCAATGATTTCAAGCAGGCTGACACTGCATGGTTCCCTACCCTCCATGCAGTACCATTCTAGTGCATGTGTGCTACTCTGCTCACACCAGCCTTTTATTGTTTCCCAATAGCTGCTGCTGCTGTATCTTATGATTGGTTATGAAGCTTTTCCCAGGTGTGATACAGTATACAATAGAAAAAGCCTCCTCCTATTTCCAACTCTCCATTAATGCCTCTCTCATTAGTCACAGGTCAGAAAAAATTCTGCTCTCCCCCCTATTGAATGAACATTTCACATAACACTCTTAACCCAGAGCAGTTACACAAAAGTCCACATTCCAAAGACAAATGTTGCTAGAATCATATTAGCCAACATTTATTGAGCACCCACAATAGACCAGTCACTGTGTCAATTCTCAGACATCAATCATCTCATTCAATCCTCACAACTCTATTCGATTTGTCCTATCATCATCCCCATTTTACTGCTGAGGTGCAGACCTAGAAATTAAATGGCCTGCTAGAGATTAGATAACCTAGAAAGAAGGAACTGTCCACTATTTCTCATATTACCAGTATGCTTATCTTAGTATCCACTTGAACCTAAACTCTGGTACCCAGGATCATATGCGAGTTTATGTCCATATTCCCAGGGCTTAGAATGACATCTGAGCACATAGCAGATATTCAATGAGTATTTTTTGAATGAAGACTACATATTTCCAAAGAGAGGAATCATTTCTCCATCTAAAGTTGTAGCTTTAATAGCTATACCCCAGTGCAAAGCCACATCCAAATATGTTCAATGCTGATATTGTGATTGTGCTAGTAACATTCTACAATCAGATATTATTAATATAATTAATTACCTTTGGAAAGCAACCAGTTTTAGCTTATAGTTAAGCCGGCTTTTATTTACTTTTATATAACAAAGAAATATATTGAAATGCAAAGTATTTGTTTCTAGAAGTTTGGAAAATATAAGCACATGCATATAAACTTTAACTTATTCTGTGAGATCAAAAGGTACTTTAAATACTAAATGGTTCTTGTTGCATGGTTACTACTTTGCAGTTGTACACATGTATATACCTACTGCTATGGTTGCTATTATTTAGTTAAAAGAAAACGAAATCATTTTGATTAATTGATCATCGATAACTTTAATGGATTATTTAATGCCCCCCACTATGGGCTTTTAACATTTCATAAAGGTGGATTAAAATGGCAAATTAGATTTGGGATTGATTAAAATTACAAAACATGCAGGCTTCCAATCAAGATGGCTGTATTGGTAAACACAGTGCTTAAACTCTCCCAAACCACATCAGAATTAAAACTAAACTATAGAATAACCACCACTTAGAACCATCTGAAATCTAGCTAAACACAAGTCCTATAACTAATGATAAAAAGAAGAAGCCACATTGAGACTGGTATGAAGGGCAGAAACATGGAATGGGCTGCTCCCACACCCAAGTGTGGCTGTCAAAATCAGAGGTCTCCCCTGAGGAGCAGGGTGCCTCAGCCCCACACCAGGCCCACCAGCTGAGGTTTCTAGAAAACAAGTCCTCCTAACTTCTGCCTCTGAAAGCAAGCTGGGATTGTGGCTGAGTAAGACAGAGGACTGCTGAAATTTCAGAAATGCCTCTTAAAGGGACTGCACACAAATTAGGTTGGACTCATTCACTCTGAGTTCCAGTGTCAGGGCAGCAGTTCCAAAGGCACCAGAGACACATGAGGTGAAACTGAATTATCTGGCATCAGAGTGAGGGCTGGAAGCTCTGCTTTCTCCCAGGCAGAAATGGTGGCAGAGGCCATTGTTCCCTTGTTGAGCCCTTATCCCTACAGAGCCAGTAGATGGGCACTATATCTGAGTCTCCATCAAACCTGGCTCACAGTGTTTGCCATACCCTGGTGATTTCCTGACACCCTGACAAACATAACATTTAGGCCTATCTAGCATTTTCAGTGGCTTTTTCACGTAAATGGTCTGTCTTATCTCATATTTATGGCCTTCTTAAAATCTTTCAAACAAGTAGCATCTGGTCTTGGCAAGCCCTGTACCTCTTGCTAAGTGGCTCCGGGCCTGGCACTAGGAGCTGCTGGGCTTGATTCACAGATTGGTCTCTTCTAGGCACCTCAAAGCCCAACATAAGTAGCATCCATCTGCATATTGCTTTGTAGCTCAGGCCAGGTGGAGTCATAAAGGAGAACCATGTCTCTCACTGTGGGAAATGTAGCCCAACGTTTCACATTTAAAAGCTCCAGTGGAACATGGGATGTCAAGCAGGCCCCACGTGTGTGACAATGGGATTTCCTGTGGGGAAATCAGGATAGCCTATTTCCTAGAGTTAAGTCTTCTCCTGCTAAAAACAAACAAACAAACAAACAAACAAACAAACAAACAAAAACACCTCTCTCACCCTGGATCAAAAGAACATACTCTGATTCATAACTGGCTTCTGAAGACCCAGTGCTAATCCTTTGGAGTTCAGCCCAAACTTGTTGTCTTTCCATTTGCATACCTCTCCTTTGAAGTTCCTTCCTGGCTGCCTATCACCTAATGCAAACCTGGGTTTAGTAAATGAAGACCACTCTGAGGTGACATACCCAGGAAAAAGAATAAAAGCCTGTCAAGGCAGGGGTTGGGGTGCTCTCTCCTCTGGAGAGAGTGACTGAGGCATTCTGGCCTGCTCTCCCTCGCTCACTCCAGCCTGCTCTTGGGTCCTCTCACCCTCTCGCCCTCTCTGGTCTGCTCATGGACCCCCTTTGCTCTCTCTCGAGCCCACTCCTGGACCCTCGCTCTCTGGCCCACTCTTGGACCATTTCTATTGGCTTCTCTCTGAGGTTGCATAGTCCTATGTACTCCGTGTGAATTTACTCACATGCTTGCCATAGCATATGAATTCTACTGGATGGAATTTGCAACAGACTCAGGCAGGGCACAGGTGGCAGCTGAACTTGGTCTGTACTTCCAGAGGCCTCAGAGTCATCTCACCTGATGGAAAGCTTCAGATAACACTAAAGCCCCACCCAACCCTGTGCTTGAGTGACACACTGAATAGGTGAGGTAGTGGATAACTGAGCCATGCTGAGGAGAGTTCTGCTTCTTGGGGTCAGTTTCTGCACAGCAGATCCTCCACAGTGGTTGTAGGCAGTTCTCACAGCAATTAGCCTAGGGGTAAATCACTCTCACTGACATATCAGCAGCAGTTCGGGCTCAACTACAACAGAAGGATGCATGTAGCCCACACAGGGTGAGGGGATGCACCTGAAGTACCCAATGCAGGTGAACTGGGAGTCTGTGCCATTGGGCTCTACAGGACACCTACTACATAAGGCCACTCTATAAAGCCCAGGAAACATAGCAGCCAAAATAAGAAGAAAAAATTAGGTCCCAAATGAAAAAAATAGGGAAAATCTCCAGGAAAAGAACTAAATGAAATGGAGGCAAGGTAACTAACAGATGAAGAGCTCAAAACACTGGTTATAAGGATGCTCAATGAATTTAGGAGAAGAAGAGAGGAACTTAGTAAGAATGTTAACAAAGAGGGAACATAAAAACAGAGACAGAAAACATAAAAAGAACCAGTCAGAAATGAAGATATGCTAATTGAATTGAAGAATACCTGACAGGGATCAACAGTACAGATGAAGCAGAGGATCAAATCAGTGATTTCATAGATAAGGAAGTCAAAAACACCTAATCAGAATATCAAAAAGAAAAAAAGATCTAAGAAAAATGAAGATAGTATAAGGAGTCTCTGGGACAACTTCAAGTAACCAACATTTACATTATGGGGGCACCAAAAAGGAGAAGAGAAAGAGCAAAAAATTGAAAATCTATTTGAAGAAATAATAATAAAAAACTTCCTTAATGTGATGAAGAAAATAGACATACAAGTCCAGGAAGCACAGAGAGTCCCAAGCAAGATGAACCCAAAGAAGCCCACACCAAGACATATCATAATTTAAATGCCCAAATTTAAAGACAAAGAGAATCTTGTAAGCAGCAAGAGAAAAGCAATAATGTACCTACAAGGGAGCTCCCATAAGACTCTCAGCTGATTTCTCAAAAGCAACTTTGCCTGACAGAGGGAATTGGAACAAAATATTCAAAGTGATGTAAAGCAAGGACCTACAACCAAGATTACTAGATTCAGCAAAGCTATCATTTAGAATAGAGAGACAGGTAAAGAGCTTCCCAGACAAGAAAAAGCTAAAGAAATCCATCACCACCAAACCAGTATTACAAGAAATGTTAAAGGATCTTTTTTTTAAGAAGGAAAAATAAAGATAAAAAATATGAATAAAATGGCAAGGAATACATATTTATCAATAATTTATTCAAATGCAAATGTATTAAGTGCTCCAATCAAAAGATATACAGAGGTGAATGGATAACAAAATAAGATCTTTACGTATGCTATTTACAGAGACTCACTTAAGATTGAAACACACACACAGAATGAAAGTAAATGGATGGAAAAAGATGGAAAGTAAAGGATATTTTGTGAAAATAGAAACAAACAAAAAATCTAGGGTAGCAATACATACATTATACAAAGTAGACTTAAAAAAAAAGCCTATAAGGGGAGGGGAGGGGAGAGAATGCAGACAACTG
This sequence comes from Micronycteris hirsuta, assembly GCA_004026765.1. NCBI lineage: Eukaryota > Metazoa > Chordata > Mammalia > Chiroptera > Phyllostomidae > Micronycteris > Micronycteris hirsuta. Next base: position 20,960 of record PVJI01009462.1, on the reverse strand, counting down.
TAATTGAACAATAATAAAGTAATTATAAAATAAAATAAAAAAGGCAAAAGAAAAAATAAAAGCCTATAAGAAGAGACAAATAAGGACCCAGCAATTCCACTTTTGAGTATTTCTCTGGAGAAACCCAAGACACTAAATTGAAAAGACATATGTTCTTTGCATTACTATTTACAGTAGCCAAGATATAAAAGTTTATGTGTCCATAAATAGATGAATAGATAAAGAGGTGCATATAGATACCTCTTTATGGAATATGATTCAACCATAAAAAAGAATAAAATAAAATCATTCCATCTGCAACAACATGGATGGACCTAGAAGTTTTTGGCTGAGTGAAATAAGTTAGCCAGAGATAGACAGATGATTTCACTTATATGTGGAATCTAAAAACAAAATAAATAAACAAGCAGAACAGAAACAGACTTATAGATACAGAGAATAAATTGATGGTTGCCAGATGGAAGTGGGGATTGCGGGTACAGGGTGAAAGAGGTGAAGGGATTTAGAAGTACAAATTGGTAGTTACAGAATAGTCATGTAGGTGTAAAGTATAGCTTAGGGATTGTAGTCAATATTTTAATAGCTATATATGGTGTCAGATGGGTAGTGGATTTATCAGTGTGAACACTTTGTAAGTTATATAATTGTCTAATCATGCATTTGTATACCCAAAACTAATATAATGTTGTATATCCACTATAATTGAAATATAAATATTTTTTTTAATTATACAGTATTCTACCTAGGCAGAATAAATACTTTCTGACGTGATAGTTTCTATTAAAGAGAAAAGCCACTTAACAAATAATACACTAATTAAATATGTAAAAATAATCTTTTGAGTAACAATGAAAAAGCCAATTTCATTAAAACAAATGCATTCAACTGATGTCCCTTAACCAGGACAAATGTGAAATACATATAACCCTAGATCAATTTTATAACAGAATTTGGAAAAGAATGTTAATCCTTCCTAATTTTTAAAAGATCTTTATTTGTTTATTTTAGACAGAGGGAAAGAGAGGGAGAAAGAGAGAGGGCAACATCAATTTGTGGTTGCCTCTTGCATGCCCCCTACTGGGAACTTGACCTGTCCTGCAACTCAGGCCTGTGCTTTGACTGGGAATCCAACTGATGACCTTTTGGTTTGCATGCCAGCACTCAATCCACTGAGTCACACCAGCCACAGCTAATCCTTCCTAATTCTTAATGAAAGACTTATATTCACTCAACATTTAATCTTTTTGACGTTTTAAACTGTTCTTCACAAATGCTAGACATACTCAGAAAAACAAACATTTAAGTAAAGACACAAACATATTCATCAGTTCTTAGAAAAATCCTTTTTTATCTCATGAATATCCATTCTGAGAACATTTACTAAATCTATCTTGAAGGTGATGTAATTAAATTCTGAAATTAAATATTTGAAAATTAAGCCCTGGCTGGTGTAGCTCAGTGGATTGAGTGAGGGCTGGGAACCAAAGGGTTGCTGGTTCAATTCCCAGTCAGGGCACATGCCTGGGTTGCGGGCCAGGTCCCCAGTGAGGGCCATGTGAGAGGAAACCATGCATTGCTGTTTCTCTCCCTCTCTGTCTCCCTCCCTTCACCTCTCTCTAAAAATAAAATAAAAAATATAAAATATAAAACAAATTTGAAAATTAATTCTCCCAGAACTTACGTGACATACATTTATCTTAAGATCATGTCTATTTTCTTCAGTGAGTGAAATATTCTTAGCAAAATACATAAAACTTTTCTAAGGAAATTCCATATTTGATGGACAAAGTCCCAAGTAAGTTGCCAATGGAAATAAACTACTTTCACTAGTTTGTTAGAAAAATTATATTTTTAATACTCAGATTTGCATAACAAACTGAGGGTTGAGGTTGACTTTCAAATATGAAGGCTGAATACCTATATTCTTTTTCCTTCATGGAGATTTAAAATAAAATAGGATAAGTATACATAAATTTTACACAAGGATATTTATTACAGGTTTAATTACACTAGTGAAAACTTATAACAAACTAAATGTTCACTATTCAAAGAATGGTGACATAATATTCACACTTGGAATATAAAACCATTAGTAATGATATCATCAAAAATATGTCATCAAAAAATTTAAGTAGAAAAATGTGAATTTTTAATTTTTTATTTATATTTTCTGCCTTCCAAACTTTAAACAATTTGAACTTTTTATATTTTTAACAATTTTCTGGTTCTAAGGAGAATAAAATACATTAAATAGATAGAATTGTATATTCAGGAGTCTCTCTGGTAAAACTGGGTTCATTAGTAAAGCAAATTTCTTGAAACAGCTTAAAGCACAGGTGGCAAACCGGCCCTCCACCTTGTTTTATCCGGCCTGGCACCTTGTTTCTACCCAGCAGCTGTGCCAAGCCCTTGCTTAACTGTTAAGGAGTAGTTACATTTATACAGTCCTAAAATTACATTCAGCCATTTGACAGCAACTGTGAAATTGATGTGGCCCCTGACGAAAATGAGTTTGACACCCCCAGCTTAAAGCATTCTTAGTATAAATCAGATATAAGGAGAAAGACAAAATACTAAGGGATGAGCTTGCCAGAGCAAAGTAGGCACCTGGAAATATCTTAATGATAATTGTGGGTCTTATTTGATGCTTTTTTATATCAGGATTCCACTATATTTTCAAACACTAATAGTTTGGCACTGTATATAATATCAAAATTAAAAATTTATAAGTAACTATATCTACTAAAGTCTCATCTATTAAATATAATACATCTGATTTTTATTAAGCAATTTCTCACAGAGTTTGTTTGAGTTCACATTATTGGATCATATTTGCATCATGTCTTATCTGAAACTCAGAGCTTCTAAGTACTTTGACGAAGATTACAGTTAGAAAAGCAAAGCAATGAATCAAATCTGGATCTTAAAGTTCCAAATCCAAGATTTTTCTAAAACTCAGTAGAATTTTCGCCTTATTTTCCTTCTCTCTTTTTCTTTTGCTTCTCCATTTAGACAAATTCTATCTATTCTTCAAATTTTACTTCCTTCACAAAGTCTTTCATAGCTGTGTCCAACTCACAGTGGTGGCCTACAGAATATCTGTCAAGATTCCTTGAATTGATTATGAGTTTGGGGCTCTTGATAGCTCTCTCTCAAGAGTCCTTTGTCCTCCCTCTCCCTTCCCTCAAGCTTTCATTCCTTACAAAGATGGGAGCAAAGTGGAAAGAGCCTGGGCAGAGTCATAAAAGCCAAAAAGTGTAAGACAAAGCCCACCATCAGCCGGAAACTCATTTTGCAAGGGACATGTGAAAAGGGAAAGAAAGTCTGGAGAGCTTTAGGAATGCAGCTAGGAACACTAGGGGAAGAGGTTCTCTGGGCAGGAAGTGGCCAGACGTTGAGAAATTAATCCTTCCAAGTGCATGTCCTGAATTGCTATTGCTGCAATACAGATCATTCAGAAGGCACAATCAATCTCTGGTGAAGAACCATGATGACACTATAAAAAATTTCTGGGCGAATAGTTATATTATAAAAATATCATTTCTGAGTTTTTACTATATTTAGACATGTGTTAAGGGTTTACATTAATTATTTTTTTCAACCCTGACATTGGCCTATTTTATAGTTGAGAAAACTGAGTCTTGAAGGGGTTAACAAAACTTGCTGAAGGACACAGCTAATAAGTGTTCGAGCTACATTACAACTCTCTTCAGTGCCCATAAACCTGCATATTTCACAGTAGAGCTTGCTGCATGCATGTTCCAAGGCACTTTTACCTCCGGGAGCTAGTCCAATCAATTTTACCCATGCCTAAATTCGAATACTATACCTTTTTTCTCAAACCCAAGGTAGAGAGAAAAAGACAATTCAACTGTCAGGCCCTTGGCTGAGACATAAGCTAAAATGTGAAGTCCTTGAGCACTGTGGTAATGAGATAAAAGTTTATAAATAGGGGTTAGCTGCTATTTTCCTACCTGCAAATTGTTCTAGAATTGATAGTATTTATGAGAAAGGTCTTTAGTTTTCCTTATAAGTGTATGTGGTATTTTATATTCAGAATCATAAGGATTGTGTGCCAGGACACCAATTATCGCAAATGTAGCCCTCTCTGCTCATCTGGATGTGATTGAGAAGCTTCTGACATTTGCCTCATGAGCCATTGCTGTTAGACAGAACAGAACTTGGCCCACAGACTGTGTATCTCTTGGAAGCTCCCCAGGAAAGACTGCCTCCCTCTGTGAATAGTATTGGTTGTACTCCCTGGAGAAAAGAATGGAATGAATATCTAAAAAACAAAGGTTCAGGAAGAAAAGATACAGTAGTAACATTATAAATACGTCAGGGATCTGGGCATGGATGACATTTCACAAAGCCCTCTGAAAGCATTTAGACTCTGCTTGAATATTTAAAGTAGGTTCTGACCAGGCTTTATTTTGAAAACAGATTCAAATAGGATGGAAATTGTCACAAAGGCATCAGAGAACAAATGCTTTAAGCATTCTCCCTAGCAGAAGTCTTCAAAGAACCAAGAAAAGTATGGGACTGAGTTAACGTATTAGATGATACGAAATTAGTTAACATGACCAATAAGTGCTTATCATATTTTATCATGTTTTATTATCTGCTCAATCAGCCTTGACGAAGTGCATAAAGCTATATATTTTTTAACTTTTGTTTATTGATTTTTAGAGAGATGGAGAGGAAGGGGGAGAGAAAGAGAGAGAAACATCAATTTGTTGTTCCACTTATTGGTGCATTCATGGGCTGCTTCTTGTGTGTGCCCTGACCAAGGACTGAACCCACAATCTTGGCATATCAGGATGATGCTGTAACCAACTGAGCTACTTGGCCAGGGCTGAAGCTACATTTTTAAACGTGGAAGTATGTAAACGAGAGCTGGCTGTGAACTTCAGGTAGTACCTGTTTATTGAAAGGATGTTGCAGAGGCCGATGTAGTCATGCATATGCCAATAGGCTGGTGTTTTCTGCAGAGCAGTGTCCACATGAGATCTGTGGGCCAAATTTAGTGTTCTATGGTTATATAAATTTAGAAAACACTATAAAATATGCTCCCTTCCCTTATAAATTCGCAATATATTAAAACTACAGGGTGGGGTCTTGCCTGAGTGACTCAGTTTGTTGGATCATTGTTCCATACACTAAAAGGTTGTGACTTCAATTCCCAGTCAGGGAACCTACCTAGGCTGTGGGTTCCACCCCTGGTTGGGGTGCGAGGAGAGGCAACCGATTGATGTTTCTCTCTTTCTCTCTCTCAAATCAATGAACATATCCTCAGATGAGGATTGAAAGAAAAGAATAGGGTAGGTTTACAGTTGTTCATATGGGAAATAATGCAATGATTAATCCATCTAACAAGATAACCGGAGAAACCAATGTTATCTGATACTAGAAGTCTGGGAACAAGATTTTATTGGCACATTCCCATCACAGTGTCCTTCTTGGGAACTGAATAAAAAAGTGCTTCAGACAACACTGGAAGAACTCTTGAAGGGGTACCTTAAATTTCAGAATTCAGATCCTGAAAAGAGAGAAATAATCAATATGGGCCTGTGACTCAGATGGAGAATGAGCCTTAAAAAAGGAGGAAGGTCACCCCAAAATGAGAGAAACACTAAGGGTAAATACTATGTTTCACTTTTGAACACTACTTTGATGTTGTGGAAGAAGAACCCGCTGTTTCAGGAGATTTCCCCTCCACCTATAAGGCATTGCCTAGCTATCCAACAGAAGGAGCTGTAACTTGGAAAATCTCTTTGAGAGACACCGTAGTCCAGAGGCTGCAAACTCCTGGGAATGGGTCATCTGCATTCTGACTCTTGAAAGTGAGTGGAATGCATAGTCACCTGGAGGACCTAGAGGGTTTGTCAGACATTATGCGGACACGGGCTTCTGTTTTTTTTTTTGTTTGTTTTGGTTTGGTTTTGGTTTGGTTTTAGCTGCTTTGCCCCCAAAATTCCAGGTCAGCTTGAAGAATCTTTTTTCTTTTCCATATTTTGCTTGAAATTTTTATTGTTAAAATAAAGTTTTACAGAGAGCAGCCTTAAATAAAGATAATGAAGAATGCCTGTTACATTGTTCAATTTAGTGTGTCTGCTGAAAGGATTATTTCCTCCTAATAATTTATAGAATACTAATTTATAGAATAATTTATAGATGCATTTGTTTATTTCATTTTGTTTGGGAGAAAGGAGTGCGAAGAGCTTCAAGAGCATCCTGAAGGACACAGATGGAGCCAGAGTCCGGATAATGTGGGTGGTGATTTTCACTCAAGTCTCTCTGCAACCTGGATTCTTAATTTTTGCAGTGGTTGATTTATCCTAAAGAAATCAGGCTTAACTAAACAAGATCAATCACACAGCACAATTCAACTACAAGCATGTCTACTTATTTTTCTGTTTTCTCTATTATATTGTTAGCTTTTTAAGGACTATTTCACCATTGTTTCCTCTAGGTCTGGCATCATGGTTTTTAATAGTTATTTGATAAATAAATGAGGGGAAACAATGATATATTATATTTACTGATATCTTAATTTTATAAATCTGGCCTCATTTTATTGGTACAAGACAGCATTATTTATACTCACTGTTGTCATTTATTTGTAGTAGAAAATAACAAGCTTTGTTTCCTTGCAAATATATTCTCCAGTCTTGAAATTTTCATTTACTCAGCCCGGTATCAGAATCTCCTAGGTATTGGTAAAGTGCAGGATCCAGGGTCTCATCATAATCTGTGGACCTGGTATCTGAGTATCTGCATTTCAGTCCCTCTGTAAGAGATTCTCATGGGTACTAAAGTTTGAGAACCACTATTAAACTGTTTGATGATATTCAAACCTTAGTCTTGTATGATGTTTGAAAATGTAAAGTAACATTTAGAAACTTTAGAACAGAAATCTTTTCCTCTCCTGAAGGTTGTAAAATAGAGAAGTGGAGAGTAAGGGTGATAGAGGTAGGTGGAACAATTAGAACACTGTTTCTTATGAGGTATCTTGGTAGTGACGCTATGTTGCAGTGGAATCAATCAATTTTGTTCAAAGGAATCTTCCTGTTCTTCAGAGTGTTCAGTGAATGATTTTGAAGGCTTCTTGCAGTGTGCTATTTCACAAACCATCAGAGGTAGTTAGAAGGCCAGGGGTCTTTCCAAGCATATGAAAGCTTAAGAACTTTTAATCTCTTGGGTAGAAGTAGTTTTTAGTGAATTGTCTGTTCTTCTGATAAAATATGAGGCAGAGTACCACTAACTACTGGAATCTACCATTCCTAATTCTTGTTTTGAAGCCAGTGTATTCTCAGATTCTTGATATGCTTTTACTAATCAAGACTTTCATTTTTTAATATGTATTGAATACATCTCTACTCATTTATCAATCTTAAGTAAAGAACACTAAAGAAAGAATATCCATAATGACAAATGCTATCAGATTAAATCACGTTTATTTATCTGGATATAAATAAACAGGTATAAATGCCTTAAAATCTGTTCTGCGATATCACTATCTTCAAGTTCAAAGCAGGCATGAAAGCGCACATCAAGTGAAAAGTAGTTGTCAGAGCTAACTTTTGATCCATTTCCTCTCTTTGAGAAATACAAATGGCTCTCAGACTTTTCACGTGAGTTGTACATTGGACGCCAATGAGCACGCTGTTAAAACCTAAGGCCTAAAAGGACTACAGACTCCATCCAAATTCCTGCTCTAGGAGACTTGGCCAAACTTTAACACGGCTCTAACAACTTAAGGTCATGTCCTTAGGATGACTCCATCTTCCCTTAAAATGCCTGTCTGAATAAATTCAGTGCTGCCAGGAGAATTTACTGTTTAGTTCAGCTAAAACCTTGAGAGAGATAGATCAATAGGCCCCTAAACCTTTTCTTAGAACAATTAGTATGGAAAGCTTGCAATTATAAATACTTTCTCTGTCCCTTGGCATACAAATTTTCTACCATCCAAAACAAGAAATGTTCAAAGTCATGAAAAGCAGGGACCTACAGCCAAGATTGATCTACCCAGCAAAGCTATCATTTAGAATCAAAGGAAAGATAAAGAGCTTTCCAGACAAGAAAATACTAAAGGAGTTCCTCATGACTAAACCATTATTATGTGAAATGTTAAAGGGACTTAAGAAAAAGAAGATTAAAACTATGAACAATAAAATGGAAATAAATACATATCTATCAATAATTGACTCTAAAAAACAGACTGAACAAAAAAGCAAACTAAACAAACAAACAAAAAAAAAGAGACAGAATCATGGATATGGAGAGCATTTTGATGGTTGCCAGATGGTTGATGGGCATAAAGGAATGAGTGAAGAGGTGATGGGATTAAGAAGTACAAATAGGTAGTTACAGAATAGCCATGGGGATGTAAAGTACAGTACAGGAAATGTACTTAGAAGCCTAAGAACTTGTACACATGAACCGTGGACAGGAACAATGGTGGGGGGATTGCCTGAAGGAGTGTGGGGTGCTGGGGGGAAGGAGGGGACAAAAGGGAGAATGTTGCGACAACTATAATAGCATAATCGATAAAATATAATTAAAAAAACTATCATCTCTAGGACCTGAGATCCATTTTTGAAACACAAACATTAAAGAAAATAGCTGTTACTCCTAGCCCCTGTAGGAGGGTAAGGGCCTAACTTAGGGTGGGCACCTTGCTCCAACCTGAAGCATTACCTTCTGACATAAAGATATGAGAAGTTTGTTTCTCCTTGAAAAAAGTGTCAATAAGCAAACCCAGATAGCCTATTCATATGAATCAAGTCCCACTTACACCCTTCGGTGCATTTTGTCTAGCACACCCAGCCTTTAAACAGTTCTACTCTTTGTTTCAGTGGAGTTGAACTCAGGGTGCACTGAGGTCTCTCCTCTATTGCAATAGTTATGACGGAATGAAATACGACTTTACTGCCTGGCTTTGTTTCTTTCAACAGTATTAATTGTTTATACTGTCGATACTGTGACAAGTTTTTGATTCTACCAATCCTGATCTGTAGTACTGAATACTCTCTGTGACTTTGTCTAACAGGATTCCTGTCTCCTGATAGTTCTGACCTCCACTAATGATTTGATCCCCAGTGCTTTCTTACCGGTCTGGACCTCTAATGATGCAGCCTTCCTGGCCTGGAAATGTGCCTGTGATCTTTGTTCCACCTGTTCTCATGGTCTAGCAATGGGTAAGTTGCATACAGAATTATTTAAACAGATAATAGGGAACACTCAAACAGATAAGAAATTCATCTCTAATTCTTATCTCCAAAATAATAAGCATAAAACATACAGCTACAACTTATAAAAGAGGAACTTTTTAATTAAAAAAAACTATTTTCATTTATATCCATCTATATCACATTCAACTATAAAATTTAAAACAATTATTTATATTTTATCATTATTATTTATTCTACTAATTATTGAAAATTTTTTTAAAGAGTGGAGAGGTTACTAGGTGTGAAGTTAGCTAGAAACTCAGAGGAGATGAGTTTTCAATCTTGTCCCAGCTCTGTCTAGTTACCCAGGAATCTATCCTGTAGGACAGCATGTTGGAATTGCCTCTGCTCTAATCTTTTAACACATTTTAGACTACCTAAATAAAGGAAATAAACGTTCTCTTAAAAATGATCCAAATCTCTCAAATTTAAACTACTTTCCACTTTAACTTAATAGCATTTGCTCACTACCCAGGTGACAATAGACTAGCTTTTACTGCCAGCATCATATTTGTATTACTCTTCATTAAATACAGTATTGAGGAAGCATTATTTATCATGTCTTAATGATGTGCAATGTACTGAAAAAATACATAATTAAGTTATAAAATAATTATATGTATTTTAGAGGCCACAGGTTAATCCAAAAGTTCTTGCCTTTTTTTCTTATTCCTGTCCATATGTGACTAATAGACAACTATTTGTTGAAACTCTGTTTGTTTTGTTGATTAGGTTCCACTTATAGGTGAGATCATATGGTATTTGTTTTTCACCACCTGGCTTATCTCACTTAGCATAATGCTCTCCAATTCCATTCATGCTGTCATGAAGGGTAGGAGCTATCTATATTAAAACTGTCACAGGTTAAAAGGTAACTTGAAATTGCAACTTCAAATAAAAAATAAATTTTAACTTCACTTGACATAAAGAACACAATCTTTCAATTGGTGTATATGAGAATTTTCAGAGGCAGGAAACTCTTGATTCTTTTTATCATTATTAAAAATTATAATAACAAGTTCCAATGGGAAGTAGAATGGTAAATTAAAATAATTTCTTAAAAAACATAACAACAGCCCTGGCTGGTGTAGCTCAATGGATTGAGCACGGGCTGGGAACCAGAGGGTTCGATTCCCAGTCAGGGCACATGCCTGGGTTGCAGGCCAGGTCCCCAGTGAGGGCCATGTGAGAGGCAACCATACATTGCTGTTTCTCTCCCTCTCTGTCTCCCTCCCTTCCCCTCTCTCTAATAATAAATAAATAAAATCTTTAAAAAAAAAAACATAACAACAAAAAGAGGAGGCATTTGCAGCTGGAACAAAAATCCCCACGTACTGTAGCTGCGTTATCAAGTCTCCAGGCACTGCAATGATGCCACAGAGCTTTTGATGTTTCTGTGTTGCTCTGAGTACAGTGCAGTTCAATTCGGAGAAACAATTCATTCTCACTGGCCAAAGGATCCAGGAAGACATATTGACAGGGAGATTCAGGGAAGAAACTCATTTTACTCATGCAATAACAGCAAAGAAAACACTATACACAGCCCTGGTCCCTTCCTGGTGTTCATTGTTTTGTCTCGTTAGTTTCAGTTTCTTCATCCTGGTTTGTTTCTGTCCTATTACCATTCCTCTCTCCCAACTGTCCAGGTAAAGCTGTATTTCCAGGAAGGGCCTCTGCCCTGTCACTGCATTTTCCATTATTGTATACATGACTGCTTCCAAACACACTGCAGAAGTGTCAGAAGAGTGTCCATCCTTTCTCAATTTCCCAAAGTCAACCATTTGGCCATCTTAAAATATATAGAAAATCTCTACCTTCTACTCTGAGGGCTGAAAGTTAGGCAAAATAGAAGATAAAATCTAAATACTAAAATACTATATTGATGTTTATTTGAAGTTGAAGCCCTACCTTGGTTAACAAATATTCAGAATTCTAAATACTGTAGTGCATTTGAACAGTTTTTGCACTCTTGATCTCAACTCTGTGCCAATCCTACATTTGCCTTGGATTATAACCAACATACCCTGAGATGATTAACTAAAATAGTTAGAGCCACTGGGACTCCTCAGAGAAGAGGTCCTTGCCACCCGCATAATTTTGCCTTTCTCATGAGAAATTAATAACTATGCTTCTCTCTTTCTACCACTCAGAGTTTACAGTTACTTCACCTCTATTTATGGTTAAGGAAGCACACATAATCTTTAAGTTTCTTTCCTTTGCTGCCTCTCAACTTCTGTGTCATTTTAAAAAATCCATCTCCATCTTTCTTCTTTCCTATTCTCTTTCATGTCTTTGTCTTCATCTAAATTGGACAACAGAAATAGCATTTAATCGTGGGGAGATTAGGCTCAAAAATCCAAAAGTCATTAAATAAAATCAGATATTTCAAAGACATGATTCCATTAATTTTTTAAGTGTTTTAAAAGTGTTCAGCCCTGGCTGGTGTGGCACAGTGGATTGAATGCTGGCCTGTGAACCAAAGGGTTGCTGGTTCAATTCTCAGTCAGGGCACAGGCCCTGGTTGCAGGACAAGTCAGGTCCCCAGTAGGGGGTGTGCGAGAGGCAACCATACATTGATATTTCTCTCCCTCTCTTTCTTCCCCCCTTCCCCATCTCTAAAATAAATAAATAAATAAGTAAATAAATAAACAAACTCAGAAACTACCCTTAAAATTGCAACAAAATTATTTCCAACTTCTATATAACCACTAGTTAAATCCATTTTCCCTTTGCATCGACATTCAGAATACATTTAAATTTCTCAGTTTTATTTATTTTTTATTTAATTACCAGAATTACAAGAGTCCTGTTTTCTACATATTTTCATGGCAAATATATACTATTTCAGATACATTAAGGCTAAGTAATATTTTGTAGACATGCCTCAGGGGAAATGTAATCACCATTTGTAATCATTTCTGTAAGGAAATAAATTTTGAGTTCAAAACAACTGATTTACAAATGAAGACTTGGTGAACTACCCATTTGCAAGTGAAAGACTTCTTTTATCCTATATTTTCTACATTCTAACAAAGCCATCCAATAGATAGTCCTAAGACAAGTTTTTCCAGACGGGGAAGAAATGCTCAGCACCTCGGTTAGCCTGTGCCAGGGCATACTCTACCCTGGAGAGTTCTGAACCTCTCATTACTCCCTTTGAACTCCCACTCACAAGGACAGATGTGGACAATGTGATATCAAACCCATCCTGGCCACAAGCCTTGGACCTTAGAAAAGTAACATAGCTTCCTAGTTTTTCCATTTATAAAACAGGAAAACAGAGACAGACTCATAGATGGAGAGCATATGACAGCTGAGGGCAGGAGGAGGTCAGGGGGTGGAGGGATGGACCGAAAATGAAAAAGGGCTCATGGACGTGGACAACAGTGTGGTGGTCCTGGGAGGAGGAGAGTATAGGGAGACTAAATGGTAATGGGAAAAAAATACAATAAAGATTACATTTAAAAAAAAGAATATAACCTGATGGAATAGTGTAACAATCAGTAGACTATATATAGAGTCCATAAGTGCACTCTAAATTAAACATAAATGATGAACACATTAAGGTATCATTATTGATTCAAAGCATTTATTTGCATCAGAAAGGCTCAAGAAGAAAATAAATAAGTTTAACAACAACAATAAAACAAGTATCGAGCTGCATCACCTACTGTGAAAGGTACAATGGGGATGTTCCAAGTGGCAGAAGAGACAGGGTCACACATAGTGAAGTTTGTAAGTCTCCGTGGTGGAGGAACAATATGAACCAACTACGACCTGCAGACATGGATTTTGTTTGCCCCTTATAATGTTTAAAACTTTGAATTCAATTCAATATTTAAAAATGAATTTCCAAATTCTCTTAACAAATGTGCACTCATTTTCCCCCACGGTAGTAGTTAGGCGGAGCTGGACAGCAGACGGCCATTACACGTGGGCTGCGAGCCTCCCGTGGTTGGAGCTCTGCGCCCAGAGGGCTTCCGGGACTTGCCTGCTGGTCCCTCTATGCAACTGAGTTTGCAATCCTCATTTTGGACACTAATTTTAAAAAGGTATCCTGTAAAGAGTCTTTTACTACTTAGTGTTTTCATAACAAGGTTTAAAATCATTTATTTATTTTAGGAAGTCAAATCAACAATAGAATAAACCAACAATTGAATGGGCACCTGTTGGTGTAGGACTCTAAACCAGGCATTTAAGGATTATTTTTTAAATGGTCAGAAAACAATTTAAACTCTTTATTTGTAATAATAATGATAATAATAATAATAATAATAATAAATAATAATAATAATAATAATAATAATGCTTTACATTTTTTAGTGCTTAGGGTCAGGTCTATTTTGAGTTTGTTACCTATATTAATTTGTCTAACACACAAAATTACTTTTTTAAGTACTATTTTTCCCATTTAGCACTTTAATATCTTGGGGGTATTACCTCAAGATAATACCCCCAAGATATTAAATAACCTGCCTAAGATCACACAACTGGGAAAGGACAGAGCCAGAACTCAAATCAGGCAGTCTGGCTCCAGGACCAATGACCAAATCTATCATGTAATATAGACTTTTCAGTATGATTCATCCTTTTCCTAATAATTTGAAATATTACCATAATTATATTCTTAAATTTATATAGAATTACAACACAGAATATATATGTGAATGAACCACATATGTATATATGTATGATCATGCTATTATTTTTAATTGATAAAATATGTATGGTCAATATCAGACTGCTTTAACTATTGGGGTTTTATAGAATGCTTTGATACATTCTTAGCTATTCTCAAACCCATTTTTCCTCCAAATAAATTTTGGAATGCTTTTTTAGGTCTACAAAAATCAAAAAAAATGTGTGAGGTCCATAAAAACAAAATATTTTTAAAAATGTAATAATATTGGAATTTCAATTTGGATCATATAAAATTTACAAGTTAGTATTAGGATGATTATAATCTTAATAAAAATATTAAGTCTTCCTATCCAGGCTGATTTAAATATTCTTCATGTGGTCCAATTGTCAAGGCTTGGTGTCGGATTAGAAATAAGGGCTACGGAAAGGAGAGCTTGCAGATGTTGCTTTTTAACAGGTGCTCCCCTGACCTGTTCAAGAACTGTGATCTAGATATTAGGAAGTGGTAGAGCAGCCTTTTGCTGGGAACAGAGAAAACGTCTTCTAAAAAAGATGAGCCACTTGCAGGGTAGAAATTAATAGAAAAGCTCCTCAAAGTGTAATATCCTGTCTTATAATAGAAATGGTGGATGAAAATTAGTGGTAGAGTAAGGAGTTCTGTTAGGAAATATCAGGAGAGGCTGAAAGAAAATGTGGTACACAGGAGAGGGAAAAAAAGCATGAACTAACATTTCCTGAGTATTTATGCTGTGCCAGGCCCTGTGCTAAGCACTTTCTATATGTTCTTCCACTAGCACTTAAAAAACAGGCAGGTGATATTGTCCTCATTTTACAGATTGGAAAGCCAAAGTTCAGAAAATGTGAGTTACTTTCCCACAACCAGAAAATGTTAAAATCAGAATTTGAAATAAGGTCCCTGATCCAATGCCCATGGTTGTTGTACTCTATATAGAATGTAATAGGTTTCCTACAGACTCAACTCTGCTTTTCTGGTTTTTAGATAATCAGAGGTGCTCTGGCAAACACGGCCGTCACTGAGTGCAGAATGGAAGAGACCAATACTATGAACTGCACCACGCCCCCTACAGTACTTCTTTAAATTACGTAGGGCCACAGAAATTAATGTGATTTACTCTAACATTAAGTTGAACCATTCCCTACAGCAGAGGATATGAGTCTAGTTGTGGATTAAAAGAGAATTTTTTTTTAATTTAAAAACTTTCTAGGACACAACTAAGAAAATAAGATTATCCACAAATGGGAGAGGATATTAGCAAATTCCGTATCTAATAAAAGACATATTTAAAATACACTCAAAACATAGATTTCTTAAATCTCAACAAAAGCAATCTAAATGAAAATAGGCAAAAGAGCTGGACACTTCACCAAAGAAAATTATACAGATGGCAAATAAGTATATGAAAATGTTGATATCCTTTGTCACCAGGGAATTGCACATTAAAGCAATGAGATGTCACTACATGCCTATTAGAACACCTAACCTAAAAAACTGACAATATAAATACTGCTCATGAAGCATTCTCATTTGCTGCTGGATAGAATGCAAATGGTACAGCCACTTTGGAAGATAGTTTTTCAGTTTCTTATAAAGCTAAACACAGACTTATCATTAAGTCCTACCAGTTGTACTCCTAGGTATTTACTCAATTGATTTGAATCCATGTTCTCCCACATACACAACTTCATGTGAATTTTATAGTAGTTTTATTCAAAATCACCAACAACTGGAAGCAGCCAAGATGTTCTACAAAAGGTGGATGGATAAATAGGATGATACATCTGCAAAGAATACCATTCAGCAATAAAACAGAATGAGCTAGTAATCCATGCTACAATATGGATAAATCTTAAGTGCATATTACTCAATAAAAGAAGTCTATCTGAAAAGTCTGCATACTTTATGATTTCATTCATTTGACATTCTGGAAAAGGCAAAAATGTAGAGATAAAAACTGATGAGATTGGAAGGGGTTGAAAGGAGGGTCATTGACTTGGGGAAGCACAGAGGATTTTTAAATGTGATGAAAACATTCTGTATAGTAATGTAGTGGTGTATATGTGATATTATGTATTTGTCAAAACTAATAAAACTTTAAAGAACAGAGAGTGAATCTTAGTTCATATAAATTAAAAAAAAAATAACTAGTAGGTTAAGGGATACCAGGATGGAATGTACACTGTGACAAAAGAATATAACTGTATTATGAAAGTATGACATAACCTCACTTAAGTAACTTTGTAAATGACTGCAAAGTATAAAAATAGAGGATAAAAAAGCAACTGTATATAAGCATTGTACTATAGTTAGTAAGTTTTTATCTCAAGGGAAAGTAAGTTAACAGTTCTGTAACCACTGTACATGTAAACTTGGAATGAACAGCCTGGAATGGATTATCAGAGGTAGAAGTCATGTTTATCACTGTTGGAGCAAGAGGTTACAGACAAGCAAATGGGGAACTCTAGAATAATCCATGTTGGAAACATCAATATTAACTTATATTTAAATACTTAATACAGGTACATATAGATAGATATTGGAATGATTATAGATATGTTAACCTGAAAGAGTTTTCAATGGCCAAAACCAGAATAATTTCAGAAACAAAACAAATAAACTAGAGGGATCTAAGATGGCTGTAGAATAGCTGGAAGCTCTGTCCACTTGCTCCCAGACCTGGACCAGTCTTAAAACTAAACCACAGAGCAATCAACTCGAAAATCTGGTGGAGAGGGAGTGAGAGTGTGTGAGAGGGAGTGCACACATGGATGAGAGTCCAGGGAGTGTGCATGAAGGGGCAAAAGCCTGCCCGCTTGTGGGGCGCTCATGAGTCGGCAGCCTTGGCTCTCCTAGTGGAGCAATTGCTGCTGCCACTGCTGAACCTGGCACTTCTGGCTGTGTAGTTTCAGGGCAGCTACTGATCGGCTCAGGAGCCATGAGCTCTAGAGGCGGAGAGAGACAGCAGGGGAGGTGCTGGCTGCAGAAACAGCATGGTGGGAGCAGGCCTGCCTGAGGCTGAGAATCACTGGAGAGAGTGGGGACAGAATCCTACAACTGCCCTGTGTTATAGTATCATTGTGAGACTCTTCCTAGTGCCATACAAGAGAGATCCAGAGATAAATTTTATCTAAAACTGTCAGAGGCTCTGGCAGGCTGTGGCCAGTCCTAACTGAGAGAGGATTTGTGTTTTGGGGTAGAGGGGGAGCGTGTGGAGAACAGACCCCTCAATCCAGGGATCAGTGCTACAGCAGGGGCCACACAGAAACTCTTTTAAAAGAAGAGTTAAGGCAAGACTCAAGACTTGGCGGGGTCCTGATGCTGGTGTTTGTGGGCATGCATGCGCAGCAGCTCTGACAACAAAGAACCCAAAGAGAGAGACTCACACTGAAGGGACTGTGGGACTTAACCAAGAACAGTTAGTGTGCAAGGGACTGTACAGGGAGGACAGTTCAAGCTCAAGTCTCCTGTGAGAGAGCAACAGGCTGGGAATTCAACAGCTAGGAGCTGAATGCCTGAGATTCATTTCAGGCAGGCAGGTCCCCAAACAGACAGGCAAGCCCAATGCCCACCAGCATGATTAGGGACTCTACAGATCACTGAGGCTAGGCTCAGGGGTCCCCTGCTGAGTGCATATCTGCATAGGAAAAAAGAAAAAGCTCTGAAAGGGCCCTTTTTACCAGACACTATGAGCTACACTGTTCCTTGGGCCCTGATGCACTGAAACCAGCATAGCAGAGAGACTAGACACAGGTGCAACAAAGGATGTTCAGGAAACCACCCAGCCTTGGTGCTTAGACAGGTGTTGCCTGCAACAAGCAGGAAGAGCAGCCCTTTTACACAGATTGGCCCCTCACAGGAAACAGACAGCTAATTCACCAGAAACCATACATTATTGGAAAGACTCTGGGACAGATCAAGATGAGTGGCAAGGGGACAGAAAAACACTCTTATCATCTTTCCTGAAGACCTAATAGTGCTCCCCCAGGGGTGACCCAAAATTCCCACCCTCCCAAATGCACAAGAGACCCTCTCTGGAAGCAGGTGGAAGAGGTACTGGCAGTCCTCTCAGGTCATTAAATGAACCACTCCTGGACCCTGGGCTGATGGAATTCTGGTAGGACAGAACAGTGGACACCAGCCAAATCTGAAGGAGACACCCACACATTGTGGGTCCCTTGTAGTCTCGAACAGGCTGCCTAGGGCCAGACTGGGACACCATCTGACATCACCAGAGGTGGATTCAAAAAAAGAAGACTGTGGTAAACAGCAGATTCTAATGAGATGAATTCCACTGTGGTCTTCTTCATTATTTGTGTTATTTTTTTTCTCTTGCATAGCTTGTCAACATTCATTTCTTTTCCTTCAAGCTTGTGCCTATTATTTCACTAGTTTTTATATTTTAGTTTATTTCAAATCTCATATTTTGCTCTCCCCTTCTCTTACTCCATTTTACCTTCTCCCTTCCTCTTCTTAATTTTTGTTTTAAATTTTATTTTTTTCTCTTGCTATGGCTTGTTTCTATTCTGCACTCTTATTATTTCTCCCCTCTCCAGCCTCTCAAAAACATTTTTCTTTTCATTAGTCATCTTACATTCTTTTTCCTGGTTTTAAGATATTCTTATTCTCTTGACCTTTGTCAATCTTTGCTCATGGGTTGTGAATATAGCAGTTGTTGTTATATTTCTTCTATTTTGTTTCTAGTTATTCACTATTTTTGTATTTCCAATCTCAAATTTTACCATTCCCTTCGTCTACTCCATTTTGCCTTCCTCCTGCCCTTCTCTTTTTTTTTTCATTTTAAATTTTAAGTTTTCTCTCTTTTAGCCTGGTTTTCATTCCTCACTCTTAATATTTCTTCTCCCTATGTCCTCTCAAAATCAGTTTTCTTTCCTCTAGACATCTTTTAAGCTTTTCTTTCATTCTTTTATCCTTCTTATTCCCATTCCATCTATATTAATCTTTGTTTATTTGTTGTTGATATTGCTGTGGTGGATCTTTTTCTCCAGTTTGGTTCCTATTTTTTCACTCTATTTTCTTAAATTTTTTGTTTAAACCTCATACTATACTCTCTCCTTTTCTTACTCCATTTTGCCTTCTTCCCTTTCTATTTATTTACAATGTAATTTTTCTTTTCTTTCTTTCTTTGTCTTGTTTCTCTTCCCTACTTTTATTTCTTCTCCCTCTACCCTCTCAAAATCATTTTTCTTTCAGTTAGTCATTTCCTATTTATTTTTATCTTCCTTAATATAGTCTTAATCTCTTTATACTTTTATCAGTATTTGCTCATTGGCTGTTGATAGTATGGCTGTGAGTGCTGGTTACTTTTCCATGAGTGGGTTTGTCCCCTGGCTTGTTTGCTTTTGTTCTAGCAGCACCTGTATAACAGCATACAGACATGGTAGGTGGTGTGACTCTCAGTCAGTCAGCCAGAGTGAAGGACCCACCAATGAATAACACAATAATAACCAAAATCCAAATACAGCCAAAGAGCTCACATAAATGGCATAAAGCACATTCCAAGAACATCCAGCTCAGGAGACCAAGGAGACTGCACCACCGAGTCCCACATGACTCCTACCACAGAAGGTCACACCACAAAGACAGGGAGTCAAAGAAGGTCAATTTACTATGCAGAAATAAATGAGTCACTTAAAATGGGGAGAAAAAGAAACAACTCCCAATTAAAGGAAAGGAAGAACCCCCAAAAAGAGTGATAAATGAAACTGAGATAAGCAAACTACTAGACATGGAGTTCAAAATGATGGTTAAAAGAATTGTCAAAGAACTGAGTGAGAACTATAATGAACACCATGGAAGCTGCAAGGAACTTACTGGGAACTACATCAGCATGAACAAGGACATAGAAACTATCAATGAGAGAGAGGAGCAAATAAAGAATACAATATTTTAAATGAAGAAAACATAAAAGGAATGAAAAGCAAGCTAGATGAAGCAGAGGATCAAATCAGTGAGCTGGGGGACAAGGTAGAAAAAACTCCCAGACAAAGCAGCAAAATGAAAAAAAAAACAAAACCTCAAAAACAATGGAGAGGGTTTAAGGAAGCTACAGAACAACAGGAAATATAATAATACTTTTACCATAGGGATACCAATAGAAGAAGAGCCAGGGATAAAAAACTTGTTTGAAAAAGTAATGACAGAAAACTTCCCTAAATTGTTGAGGGAAAAAATCATGCAATTCCTGGAAGCACAGAAGGTTCCAATCAAAATAAAACCAAAGGGGCCCACTCAAAGACACATCATAATTAAAATGGCAAAATTTAAAGAAAAATGAGAATATTAAAGGCTCAAGGGAGAAACAGCTAGTAACATACAAGGGAGCACCAATAAGGCTATCAGTTGATTACTCAATAGAAGCACTACAAGCAAGAAGGAAATAGCAAGAAGTAATACAAGTAATGCAAGGCAAAGACCTGAAACTAAGACTAACACTCCCAAGCAAGGCTGTAATTTAAAATGGAAGGCAAAATAAGGAGTTTCCTAGACAACAACAACAAAAAAGGGATAAAAGAATATATCTCACACCAGTCATAATGGCCATCATAAACAAAGCAACAGATAACTGTTGGAGGGGATGTGGAGAAAAGGGAACCCTACTGCACTGTTGGTGGGAATGCAGACTGGTGCAGCCACTGTGGAAAACAGTATGGAATTTCCTCAGAAAACTAAAAATGGATCTGCATTTCAACCCAGCAATTCCACTACTGGGATTATGCCCTAAGAGCCCTGGAAAACCAAATCCAATGTTCATAGCAGCACAATTCACAATATCCAAGTGCTAGAAACAACCTAAGTGCCCAACAGCAAATGAGTGGATCAAGAAACTATGGTACATTTACACAATAGAATTCTATGCAGCAGAGAGGAAGAAGGAGCTTATACCCTTTGCAACAGCATGGATGGAACTGGAGAGCATTATGCTAAGTGAAATAAGCCAGGCAGTAAGGGACAAATACCATATGATCTCACCTTTAACTGGAACATAATCAACAAAAGCAAAAAGCAAGCAAAACTTAACCAGAGACATTGAAATTAAGAACAATCTA